>CM053786.1:271985611-272258111 GCA_028749045.1 Cupressus sempervirens | reverse complement strand
CCTCTAAGATATAGTTCTCTTCGCTGGACAATCTACACTAGTTCCAGCATCAATTGGCCATCCATTACCTGTAATGCATTCCAATTCAGAAGATGAGTGACATCAAGAATGTATTTCCTTAATATAGACACATGAAAGACATCATGGATTCGAGATAGACTAGGAGGCAAAGCAAGTTTGTAGGCAACTAGACCGACTCATTCTAGGATTTCAAATGGTCCCACAAAACGTGGAGTCAATTTGGAGCCTTTACTATATCTAATAGAACTTTTTATGGGTCTGACCTGCAGAAATACTTTGTCCCCAACCACAAACTGATGCTCTATCCTATGCAAATCTGCATACTTTTTCTATCTATCCTGTGCTGTAACAAGGTGTTCCCTGATTTGTTTCACTTGTTGTTCCATATCTTGGAGCATTTCAGGACCTAGGAGAATTCTATCTTCTAGATTATCCTAGCTCAAGGGTGTGCTACAAGGTCGTCCATACAAAGCTTGAAAAGGAGCCATACCTATAGAGCTGTGATAACTATTATGATAAGAAAATTCAACTAAATGCAAGAATTCTTCCCATTTGTTTTGCCTATCCATGACGTACATCCTGAGCATGTCTTCTAGAATCTGATTTACATGCTCAGTTTTCCCATCAGTAAATTTCTTACCTTTTCTTTGAAGAGAAGTGATAGGATGAGCTATGTTTGAGAAATTAGCCACAAACCTTCAGTAGTAACTGGCTAAACCCATAAAACTTCTTACTTCAGACACGTTTGTAGGTGCTGGCCACTCTACAATAGGTCTAATTTTAGCTGGATCCACAACTATTCCTTCTCCCGTAATAACGTGTCCAAGGTAACTTATTTCTGATTTGAAAAATTCACACTTTTTAGGATTAGCATACAGCTTATTCCTTTGGAGACATTCAAAATCTTGTCTCAAATTTTGTTCATGCTCCTCCAAGGAGTTAGAATAAATCAGTATATCATCTAGAAAAACAACTACAAACTTATCAAGGAAGGTTCTAAAAACTCCCTACATCAGACTCATAAATATTGATGGCGCATTTGTTAAACCAAAAGGTACAACAACGAATTCGTAATGCCCATACCTAGTTTGAAATGTTGTTCTATGAATATCAACTTCTTGAATTCTTAACTGATGGTACCCAGATTTAAGATCAATCTTAGAAAATATTTTAGCACCCTTCACTTGATCAAATAAATCATCAATTCTGAGCAATGGATACCTATTCTTGATAGTAACTTTATTCAACTGTCTGTAATTGATACACAGTCTAAGTGATCCATCCTTCTTCTTAACAAAGATAATAGGTGCACCCCAAGGAGAGACACTTGGTCTAACCAGCCCTTTCTCAAGTAGTTCTTCAAGTTGAACCTTGAGTTCTACCAATTCTTGTACTGTCATATGATAAGGATTTTTAGAAACAGGTTCAGTCCCAGGCACAAGATCAATCCTAAACTCTATTTCTCTCTATGGTGGAATACCCAAAAATTTTGTTATAAAGACATCTGAAAATTCCTTCAGTAACTTATGGTCTAAACTAATTAGATTAACCAAAGGTTCAGAAAAATCATTTTTAGAAACAATGAATAGCTTGCAACCTTTCCATAAACACCTTTGAAGTTGTTTAGCAAAAATAGTTCTAACAGAAATAGGCCTCTTAATTCCTATAATGAATCTATTTGCTCCATTATCATCAATACACTTAGTAACCTTTTCATTGCAATCAATAATAGCTTGGTGCTGATCCAACCAATCCATTCCTAAAATTATATGATAGGTTCCTAAAGGAATAACTCTGAGGTTTGCTTTAGTGGTAAATACCTTAAGATGAATTTCACAATCTACCACAATCAAACCAGTTTCTACCTTAGATCCAGAAGCTAACTCAACTTGCCATGCCAACTTAGCCTTTCTCACAAGAATATTAAAAGGTTTAACCAAATTGGTAGAAATGAAAGAATCAGTGGCACCTGAGTCAAATAAAATGGAAATTTTTGTACCTTGATAAGTACCTTTAGCCTCAATCACCATGTTCTGATGTTCTGCTTGATTATGATCCACAGTAGCAAAAATACAATGGTTCCTTCTAGAATCACCAACAGTATCCTTAGAACCCGATGCTCTTGGCCTACCCTGATTATTGCCTTTAAGAGGACAATTCCATTGTAAATGACCCAACTTCCCACAATGCCAACATTCCACTCCTCTTTTGGTGCTCTTATCTTGTGAGGAATTTTCTTGTGGCAGTGGAAAACTCTGTTTCACACTTTCAACAAGCTTAATGGATTAAGGTAGTTTAGGGACCTTAAACCCCTTGTCTGATTTGGTAAATTTATTGAACTTCCTCTTTTGATATTTACTACCATAGCCACTAGGTGCTACCTTAGAATCATCCCTGAAGGATTTTTGACTTTTACTGCTGCTAGGAACAGGTGGGTTAATAGCACTTTTGGTTGAAAAACCAGATTTCATTTCAGCAAGCTTAGCCTAATCACCAGCTTCCTTAACAGTTTTTGGCTTGAAAGTTCTCACTTCCTCTCCAATCCTAGGATTTAAACCCCTAATAAAGTGTTGCACCAAAGGTTTATCACCTTCATACCAACTAGAATACTTCTTTAGCTGAAAGAATTTTCTTTCGTACATTTCCATTGTTGAATTTCCTTGAAAAATGTTAAAGAATTCCTCAGATCTGGTTTGCTACCAATACTCATACATGAATCTTTCCCGAAACCTCTCTAAGAACAATTGCCAAGTGACTTGAGAAATATGAAGTCCAAGGTGTTCTAATTCCATTTCCCACCAAATAGATGCAAAAGACCTTAACTGCATTGCAATCTAGTGAACCTTCACATTAGTGTGATAATCATGTAGAATAAAACATCTTTCGATGTTTAGAAGCCAAGCTTCAGCTTCATTACTAGCTTCGGTGCCATTAAAATATGGACCTTTGAGCTTAGATATGTCTTTTAGTTGAGTCCTGATAACAGGATCTACTACTACAGCTTGATTGACATTAGGAATCTGTATACCGTAAGCATTTGCTCCCCCACTAGAATATTATTCCTAGCTACAATCCCATCCAAACATTCAAGAATCTACTAAAGAATTTCAGCTTGAAATCCCCCTTGCTCTTCAACATGAGGTATTTCATCATCAAGCATTCCTTGATGATCTTGACCCCTACCTAGGCCACAACCTCTACCTTGGCCTCGACCGCGGTCTCTACATCCACCTCTGCCTCTGCCTGCATTGGCATCAGCATTAGAGATACCTTGTCCCCATGCTCCTCATGTAACAGGAGGCATACTGGAATTCCTATAAAAGAGATTTAATTAAAATCTCATAGGAAGCATAATGAAACCCCTAATTAAACTTATCGAGTCCCGAGTGTGTAAAGCCAACAAGGCTCTAATACCAGATGTAATACCCTAACCATCACATAACCAAAAGAGATAACCACAGACAAAAATCCATACATAAATAAAAGATTAAAACCTCGAATAATTTATTTTTTTTAAATCAAGTACAGTATAGTACTCATAACAACAATGAATCATTGCAAAAGAATACATTAGAGTATATTACATATATATACTCTTTTATTAGAAGTACAACAACTTAAATACATTTGATTCTACACTAGTTCTAAATGTAAACAGTCATTTCTTCTAGTTCCATAACTAACCCTATCTAGAACTTGAAATACAAAACAACACAACCACAACACACCAAACAAGGCTTAGTAACAGAAATTAAATTGATAAGATCTCCAATAAACCTGCATGTTAGATTTTATGACAAAACTATATTCATTAATCCAAATAATAGATATATTGAAAATACAATTCCCTTTTCACAATCAAATATAATGCAAGTACATAATTTTTCACAAGCAGATATGCAAAAATAAACTCACATAGAATATGACAAGGTAATGATCCAGTAGTCCATGGGTGTCAACATAAGAATCTACATTCAGCCACTCGTAGAACTCAATATGTCAGGTGAAACCATAATGTTTTTATCTTATTACATGATACCCAATCCATGAAATTTTAAATATTACCACTTGATTAAATAAATGTCATAAACTTTCCCTTAAGGATCTAGACTAGTGTTGGAGGGCATCCGACAACATATTTCTATCACCACAAGTTACTCGCTTTATGACAGCCACCCAATCTAAAGGATCACACTTGCATAATCTAACACACATATTATTTCTAGTTATACTAATTGGAAGAAAACATAGATTAATTTTCCAATTTCAACTAATACATTTATTTCATTTGCTTCAATTTAAGAATTGAAGTAGCAAACATAAATATCATATGAAACCAAATGAAACCACATTTGTATCCTTTCATACCCTTCACAATTCATATTACCAAAAACAGCCTTGTCTTTTAACTTTCACAACTAACCAAACTTTTCAAACTACAAAACAACTATATTTAAATTAAAAGTAAGGAATAGACTTTTCTAAGATTCACTATATTTACACCTCATTTAAAAATACCAATAACAAAACTATCCACATATACTATTTCTAACTTACATCGGAATATAAAAATTTAATCAATTTCCATTTCCAAACTAGTAATCACAATAATCTCAAATTACATATGTAAGATAACTCTAACAATTCAATTCGTAAGGAAATACATATATATAGCCTTATTAATTTAAAGTCAGAGTTAAAATAGATGAATAATATTTTCCATTGTTAATATTATAATTTTCTGTTACTAAATAACTACAATTTTCTAACTCAAAATCAATATCTTACTGATTAAAACTGCGACACATACATAGTGCCCCTCATACAATTTTTTTTTTCATCTCCAAGAACTTGTTAAACCTAATGCCTCTTTCCATTCTAGATAACAACATATCCAAAGATTATAAATGTCGAATCAAAACTTTATGGAATTATTTCTGAACTCAAAACATCAAACACAATCGACAAAACATTGACTCATACAACAATACTTATATAACTTTAACCAAAAGCAAACTCAGATTTTACACATCGAAAAACCTACCAAAACAAGATACATTTCTTCCTATTTATTTTAAGATTGGTTATGCACTGCAAAACCCAAAACACCAAAATCATGCTAATGGTCAACACCAAAAACCCTCGACCATAACCGAGAATGAATTCAAACCCCAACTCATGTCTTTACTTTCGATTCACAGTCATGACTCACAAATCACTACGAACTCGTGATTGTGACTGAGTCACATTTGACTAAGAGTGATGAACACCGAGACATGAAACACACAAAAATTTGAAACCCACAACACCGACCAATGCAAAAATCATGAGTCTATATCCTCAGACCCTAATCACATGAAAATATTGATGATAGATAGAAATCGTGTTATCCTCCAGGAAAATTTTGTTCACCAAAATGCTATCTAAAACCAATACCAAAACACAATTTATAACATTGTAAAATATTTAATGACAACTCTATAACTAAATGACCATCCTCTGTTTTTAATGGCTCAATTAAATAACAATCATAAAGCAAACGATACCATAAAAAATGTGTTTTTCTTGATAGACTGAAACCCACATATATGTTTTACGAGAAACATAAAACCCCTATTTAAACTGTTCTATATAACATATAGTTTCGCTATCCCCCAATACACATTATAAACTCATTGCAACACAATTACAGAGTATTCCCATATTCACACTCCCGATTCTGGGTTTATCTACATACAAATTTTGATAAACAATATTCACAAAATTAAATGAAACATAACATTAACTATAGAATAGAGTTAAGGAAAAGCCCCCTGCCTATGTAAGGGTGGGTTGATACTCAAGAAAAACTACCTGGAAAGCCTTTTCTTCAAACTCAAACCCCAAGCTTCCAACTTCTATAAGCTGTGTCATAGAGATACAATGAAATCCTTTCGAAAGCGGTATAAGAGAAAATGAAACCACCACAAGACAAAAACCAAGAAAAGAACTAATTTGTAAACATGAATAGAGCTGGATTAATTCAAAAGTCTCCCTCAAGGCTAACATTTTCCATATGTTTGCACCGAGAAACCTGTTCAACAGGGTTTCCATGATACTCCAATTGGTATACATCAATGGTGGATTGAATTCAATTTTTTTTTTTTAACCAACACCTAGCCAAAATGACTGACTACCATGTGAAGAAATGCTCATAAATGCGAGCTTATCCCTTAAACCCATTTTTTGAGTCTCCTTCAACACTTGGCAACAGGAGTACCTGCTCACAGTTCCATAAACCTACCACCATTAAAACCCACTAACTTGGCTGCCAATGCCCAGTCCAACCAATGCCAAATTCAAGTCTTGCATCGTTAAACTTAGGCCATGTTTCAAGTTTAGGTTTAGACTTAGTTAAAATCCATTTGATAGGTTAGTTTTAGGCACTAACTTAGATAGTAATAGCTATATATTAACATTAACATTAGTACTAACTAAGATTAGTATTAACATCAACATATATATATATATATATATATATATATATATATATTAATATTAATACTAGCTAATATTAATATTAATACATCAACATATATTTTAATATTACTACTAGTTAATATTAATTCCACTAACATAACAAACGCTACTAATTGATAAGTATACACACACACACACACACACACACACACACATACATATATATACTTAAATCTACCATTAACAGATATAGGGTGCTAATAAAATTTTACGTACATATATATATACTTAAATCTGGAAATAATAGATACAAGGTGCTGATAAAATTTAATGCCACCCCAATATAATTCTGAAAAATATGAATCAGGAAAATGTAAAACTAAAACCATACTAACATTGCTTTATTTTAAAATTTCATTCCTAAATCAAAATTGATTTAGATAATAAAATTCAGAATGTAACACAATACTAAAAGCATTAAAACATCTGTTCTGAGAATCAAATTTTAGTAACGTCCGAATTCTTATAATGTTGCCAAAATTAACATAACTTCAACAAGTACCGAACTATCCAGAAAATAATATTAATTTCAGAATCCAAGGTGTCAGATGAAGAACTGTTAGGGCCATGACAACTTTGGAATTTGGTAAATATGAAGAAGCAAAGGCAAGGATAACTATCAACTTGAAGATTGCTACCATAGACAGGAAGAAAACTAAAATGATGAAGAAACTAGAAGAGCATTTTGGTGAAGAAGAAGGAGAAGATGGTCAAGGACCTTTACAATTAACTCAAGGATTAGGTGAAGACCAAGGTTTTGATGAAGAAGAAGCTAAGGAAGAGACAAAGGGCCCCAAAGAAATATGAACATAAGTTTGTTGCACCTTTAACAAGTTCAAGCATTGCTGCCACCACACTAGCTAAGGAATCACAATTAAAAGGAAAGAAGAAGAATGATACTGAAAGATGAGCAAGCATGTAAAGAAACCAAGGAGGACTTTTAAACTCCAAGATGAATCAGATGAGGAGAAGACAAAATCATATGACATGAGTCAATTCAAAGTGGTAAGTCACAATCCCTCATTTGATATAGATAATTTTTGTGAAAATGTAAAGAATAATGTAAACCTATCATGATTTCAACATATTGATTTTGACAAGTTAGACAATGGTGATAAAAACAATATCGAAGAGGCTATATATGATATGATGGCTACATTCAAGACTACTCTATTAGAAATTGCTAATTCAATATCTAAAAGCTTGTATGAGCGAGTACAACAAAAATGGAAATTCAACATGATGACTAAAAGATAGATAATGGAGGCTACTTTAGCACAAGTCATGCCTACTCTAAATAAGCAAGAAGTTGCAAAATCCATAGAAAAGTATAAAGGGAGATTTTCTCCAAAATATAGGGTTTTTACATTTTAAGGAATAAAGTTGAAAAGGTGGTAACCCAAAGTACATTACTTTGGAAATTGATCTATGGGTTGACCACAAAAGTAGTAAAAGAAAGGAAGAAATAGTAAGGGAAGGCACACAAGAGGACATAGATGTTAATGTGCTAGACATCAGTCTTCCATGGGAAGAGAAAGAGAGTCAACAAGACTCTATAACTATTGAAGACATCACTCACAATAGTACATAGAATGTCAATCCACTTAGTGATGATGACATCAAGAAAGTGGCACAAGAATCCACTAATGCACCTATTCCATGGGCAAATCCTATATTGATAAGGGTTGATGAGTCTTCTAAGGCTAACATATTTCCTATTGTGCCACCACATGTTGTAGAAGTCAAGGAGAAAGAGTCACATGAAAAATCAACATGTTAGGATAAAATTTTGGAGAAGAAAGTTGAGCTTGATAAGGATAATAAGGAACCACATTCAATGCTAAAATTTGACATTGAGATGAAAGAGAAAGAGGAAATTAAACTAGACACATCACTACCTACTTTATAAAGCTCAAGTATACTGGTAGTAGTGGTAATTGATAAAGAGGGAAGTGCATAAAATAAGGGTAAGGAAGATAGTCCTACACCCACCCCACCAAAATCTCTTGAACATCACAAAGAGGATGACAAAGGAGACAAAGGAGAAGAGCATAAGATAACTACTAAAACCAAGGAGCAGGTGGTCATATAGTCATTGGTTACCTTTCTAGTTACTACATCACCTCCTACTAGTTAGACTCGATATAGACCAAGTACTCAAGAAACACCTTTACAAATATCAGTACCAAGTACTAGCACACCATAGAGTTCTAACAATAAATCATTTGAGTATGTTAGTTTGGACGAAGTGACTATGTTGCCATAGTTCAATCCTACAATGATCACACTTGAGGAGATGGAAGTTCTTTAGGAGGCTCTACAATTGAAATCTAGGCAAAAAAGCTCTAGAGAGAGCATAAATAGAAATAGGTTTTGCATGAAATTAAAGATATTTTTGTAGATTCTTTTGATATTTCAAATTCATTAACCAATAAGCCTATCATTGAATAACTTGTAGATATATTTGATAGGATAAAAGATGAAGACATAGAGACTAATGTTAAGTTATTGGAATGTTTTGAAAAGAGGTTTCACACTAGATCATGGAAAAAATATCCAGTTCTATAGAACTTAGAGAGGTTGACTTGTCAAAAAAGATGGACAGTGTGAAGAAAACTTAGAAAATATATATTCTTTGTATACTAAACTTTGTAATGCTAACTTCTTTACTCAAGCAACTCAAAAAATTATTAATAGGTTGCAAGGAGAATTGAAGTCTACCGAAACTACATTGAAAACATCTATTGGCACCAGTCAATTAAATTTTCAAAGATTACATCTTACACAGGGAAGACTTGCTAAGTTGTAAACTAAGGATGCCAAAATCAGATCAACTTTGATAAGTATTTAGTCCATGTTGACCCCTCACATGGAATTTTTGCAATGAGATCTCACATTTTTTGAATCACTATTGAAGAAAGATTCCCATCTTTCAATTGAAGAAGGCATAGTGGACATAGCAGCCAACTTGGAGATTTAGATTCAATCTTAAGATGCAACCATAGATAATTGAGATTACACCTTGGGAATCATTATGCAAGTCCACCAAACATTTTTGGATAAAAACACTTGAAGTGTCTATCCCTTAGTGACATAAATGTCAAAAAAGGGGGATTTTGTGTCAAGATAGACAATATATAAAGGCAGGGGCAATATTTTTTTGAAGTAGAATGATTTTTTATAATATCTACTCAAGGGGAGTTAAAGAACTAGAGTGAAATATTTTGAAGTATTTACTCAAGGTGAGTAACAAGGTAATGAGACAACATTTTCGCAAATTTTGAAGTTTTGTATATAGACCGAGCATATATTCTAGATTGTCTGAATTATGTGTGCTACACAATAATATATGCCATGAAAAAATGTTTTATCCACTCATGTCAAAGGTGGAGATTGTTAATCTCATTGAGGTTTTGACAAAGTTAGTGACAAAATGCTTAGTCATTATCTAGCAAAGTTAATTGGTCATCATTGTAACCATAAATTGAGCAAGCTGAGTATAAGTGTTCAAAAAATACATGCCAAGCTCCAATTTCTAAGGGAGATCCTTAGCTAGTATACTCCTCTACTACTCTAAAGGGATCAATGTCCCATTCTTGTTATTCAACATATTTTAAATTCACCTCTATTTTCCTTTTCTAACTAATCTATGTCTTCTATGAAATCTTCATAAAACTCTTGATATTTCTTGAATAATTCTTAGCCTTCTTAAGATCATTTAAGGAAACAAAATCTTGTTTTAATTTCTATCTCCTAGTCTAGTATGTTCTCTAAGAGCATTGTATATTTGAGCATGTGTACTCCAAAACTTATTAGGATGAACCATCATAGCATTATCCAATATTTAAATATCTTAGCCATTAGCTTACACATTATTTTCACAAGTGTGATTTCTCTTTTCCTTCAAGGTTTCATAACAAAAATGGATCTTAATATCCAATAGACTTGGTATCCTATGCGGCCAAATCCACTCTCTATATTTTTCATTAGATGACCTTTCTCCCTCTGAGATATGTTTTCTCTATCTTTCATTTACTGTTTATCTTATTTTTAACTATCATGTACCTTTCTTTATAAGAATCCATTTCTCTAATTATTTTTTCAACATCTTCTTTATTGAATTTAGTTACATTTATTCCCAAATTTTCATTTTCCAATGGATCAATCTCTCTAACACCCAACACCATGACATTTCTAAAGATTTTATTTATGTCTATAAGTGTTGGTGTCTTATCTTTAGCATAGAATATCATTGAAGAAATATCTTATTCTGACAGTCATACCTTAACCTAGTGTAAATCCTATTTACATCCTTGGGAAATACTATATAATAATTTCCTATTATTAGATCCCTTTTTGGCTCTATGTTTTGCTTCCATGAACTCCTCTAATTTACTTCTCCATCTTCTTTGAAATATGGCTTTATTCATTGGGTAAGCATGACTCGAGGTATTTTGTTACATTGAGATAAAGAAACTAGCACTAGGATGGGAAAAATACAATGTCTATTATGTCAATATTGGTATTGGTATTGGCACCAAAAATAATTCCACTTGTATGAGAAATAAAAAAATTAGGAGCTATGTTAAGGTATCTATTTTTGAACCGATCATATTTGATTTTGCTATTGTGTTCCTAGTTTGCATACTATGTTGTTTTAATGTCAAAATATTTTTGTCATTTACCCATGTTCTTATGGCCACATGTCTATTTTTCCTAGCCTTACACTTTACTATTTGTTATTTGAATGTTGTATTTTATGCTTAAATTATTTTATCACATCCTTGTGGTAGTTAGTAGGGGAATTTTTTAAAGGCCCCTAATCAATAGCTCATGTAACTTAACATGTAGTACTAGGTTTTGGACTCTAAGAAAGAAAGGATATTATAGGGGGAACCTCATGTTTTCATATCTTTTCATTACAATAGGGTTAACAAATTGGTATGGTTACATGTTATTATTAAGTGAGGTAATAATATTAATTGGTGACAGTTAGCCTCATGGGCCTTTAAAGGATGAACCCACAATAGTAAGTTACACTTTTTTTGGAGAAAAAAATTCCTCCAAAAATTGGAATAGAAAAATGTTTTCTCATGGAGTTTCAATAGAAAGTCCTTTAATTTCTTTTGAAAGTACCTTTTTGAGGTACTTTCTATTGATATTAAAGTAATTTTGATCAAAAGTAATTTCTTGAAATCATGTGAAATTTTTGAAATAGTTTTGATCGAAACTACTTTCTATAGAAAGTCCCAAGAATATTTTTCAAAGGTTAAATAATCTCTATAGAAATTTTGGCTTGGGGACTAAATTAGAGGGAACAAATGTAAAAATTAAGAGATGCACATTTGCATAGAAAAATTCTCAAAACAAACTTTATGATGATTATAGATTGGACATATTTTGATTTCATTATGTACATATTTTTTGACTTGAATTAAACATAGGTTTATCATCAAAAATGATACTTTGTCTTGGATGCTCATAGAAAAATAGTACACAATAGAATTAAAATTCTGAAAAAATAACAAAATTCTATGTATATGAGTCATCTTTGTATCAGAAAAATAAAATTTGAAATTGGACAAACAAAACATAAGTTACATCCATAAAAAAACTTGTATGTCAAAATTAGTGTTAGGTCAACTTTAAACATCCATAAAATATGCAATACTAAGTATAAAAACATCAAACCACCTTCATGATCTTGGTATGGGTGTTACAAAACTAAAGTAAAAAAATTCACATTGATATCTATTATAGAAAAAATGTTATGCTTGTAAAAAATAGAGTTAGTCTTTAAAAATTAGGTTTTTGACAACATACCAATTTTCATGGGAGAACAAATAATTGAAACAAATACATTCAAAAAATAGAAAAAATATATATTTAGAATCTACACACAAATTCCTAAAATTATATACTTTACTTCATCTTCGAATTCCTGACTGTTAAATGACAATTTGTAGTTGAAAGTTTTTTGTTTTTGAAAATTGACAATTCAACATCAATTTTGGCAAAAAAGTGTAACCTGCTATTTAGAAATTGTTGTTAACTTGTGATGAAGTAAATTGATATCCCCTTATATTTTATCAATAAATAACACATTTCCATAACACAAGGAGACATGAGAAATAGTGCATTGCACCTCTATGTGTAATGTCACAACAAACTCATCTATACAAATAAATTACTTGGTAACATGGTAAGAGAGAATGAAGCTCTCAATACACCTTTTTTGAACCAATTTAGATGATGTAGTTTATCTAGGTAATGAGAGAAGAGAAGAGAAATGTAACTATGCTACCCCAACATGTGGAACCCACAACCTCTTAACTAATGAATTGTGCATGTGGATGTATGAATGGGATAAGTCATTAGAACCTTGTAGGATAAATTATAGTTAAGGAAAACAATTGTGATCTTGTGATGAAATGAATTTATAACCAAGGTTGAGTAAGTTTCAAACTTGTAGAATTTTATATAGATTTCTTAAAATAATATTTTAAAAATTATGAAGAAAGAAGTGGTGGAAGGAAGAATATGAGAATAGACATCATTGTTGTTTGAGTATTGTGCTTTTTTGTCTAAGAATCATTACCTTATCAGAAAACCACTCCTTAGCATTATCAATTGGTTCACTAGCACAATTCTTGCATATCACTTGTAACATGGCTTGGTCTAACCCCTTTTTTTTAAAGTAAATCCCTATGTAGCCTTAGAAAACCCCAATCTTTGAACTCAAAAAAAGAAACACTACATTCCAATTATGAAAACCCCAAATTTAGACAACAAACATAACTCATTCTACACTTTTCCTTCTTTTATTTAAACTATTTATAATAGTTTCAAGCTACAAATAATGAGGCAACAACTATCCCAAGAACCACACCTATCCTGATATCTTCAATGACACTTGAATCCCTTTCAGTGTCACAATTAACTTACTATTTAACCAAAGGAAAAGACCAAAGTGACAAGTTTACAACTATTGGGATAGTTTTAAATCTTGGGATAGTTATTAATATTTTTAGTTTAAAATGACATAAATAATTGAATACAAGAAGGAAAGGATACAAAATTAGCTATGTGTGTTCTCTAGATTTGGTATGAATACAATTGGAAGAGAGTTTTTCTTTGTTTGATTTCTTAGGATGTTGCTTGTTGAGGCTAGAAAAGAATTTTACTATAGCAAGAATACATTAGACCAAACCATCTTGTAAGAGATATATAAGGATCATGGTGGCGAATGAGTTGATAATACATTTTATAATTGTAGAGATGCTGAAAGGTGTAGAATTTAAAAACAAACTTTGCCCACAAATAAAAAATGCCTCTAATATCTCATATTACTACTTTGGTTTCATTTTATAAAATAGAATCAATGAAAATTTTGGGTGTAGACACAAAATATGGGACTTTGAAGTCATTTATTTCTCCTTCTATTGTTCTTTTAAATCCAGTTACCATGAGGGAAGATGGTTCAAATTTTTGTATCTTGGCATTGTATACATGAAAAAATACTCATTAATGATTGTAAACTATTCTTAAAAATAAAAAACTTGCAAAATGTAAACATAAATCAATAAAGTATCACAATAACATTCACACAATTTTAACACTAGGATTTTTATATGGAAACCCAATTTGGGAAAAACCAATAGTAACGTGCCACTAATTTTCACTCTTTTGAAGTGATCCCTATTAAGGAGCCAACCTAGTTAAAGGTTACAATACACATTGTTAAATGTGACCTTGTTAAAGGATTTAATCACCCTATTAGGAGTGGCCTTGTTAGACTAATTTAGAACAATCCATTAGAATGTCACTTGGTTAAAGGATTTACATAGACTATTAAGTCCTTATGAGTGTTAGGTCAACCTTGATTAAAGGATTTCAAATATTGTTCACAATGGTTAGAAAGTAAGAAAATTTTTGATCTATTAAGTAAAACTCACTTTATATGTTAATATATATGTTTAACTCTCAATAATGATTCACTGTCTGGCCTCCATTGTCATCTCAATCTCATATTTTCTTGGCAATCCTTCAAGCAATCACCCTTCATTTCTTCTCAATTAAGACTTATGCTTAGATTTTCTAGTCAATGACATTAGTAATAGGTCAAACTTTTTGGAACTCCATCACATGCATACAAGTACTCTACACTATATTCTCTCTTTCACATACACTTAAAGCTCACCTTTGTACCTCTTTAAATAGGCAATTCTAATCTTTTTTCACTTAATCAACATCATAGATCTTCGGGTTCATGATTTGGTCTATCCAATACATCATATCTAATTATCATTCTATTTATCTCTTCTTTTCTATAAAATTTTCCTTAAATTCATCTCTTAGATCTTTTTCCTAAACCTCTCCTAGAATTAAATGATTGAACTCATCAATCCTTATCTTCAATACGTTTTCCATATCCTAAGAAATCAACTTAGTTGGCTAGAAATTATGATTTCTTGTAAACAATTTAAAGTTTTGTTCCTCACCCAATAATAATTTCTAACACTTAGTCATCACTAATTTTCTTAGTTGCTATAAAACATTTTACTTTACATCAACACTGTCACTCAGTCGATACTGATGCTTGGTCAGCAGTAAATTTTCTTGGCACTTACTATGGCTTGGTTGAAAATAGCATCACTTGGCATGTACATCAAAATACCTTAGTATTTTAATCTATTACTCAGTCAATCCTACTCAAGTGACCTATCTTTTTTCACACTTTGGAGACTTGAACATTAGTATCTTCTCCTCTATCAACATTATTTAAACAATCAATCTTTTTTGTCAAAATCTATCTAATCAAATGTCCATTTGTAGTTTCCTCTTCATAACTCAACTTTTCCTTTATATTCTTTTTTTATGAACAACTTCTCAAATACTCTTCATAAATCAAATAAGTATGAAATTTAGATTAGATAGAAAATTGTCTCACGAGTAGATTTGACATCAATGACAACACAACAATAATTCCAATTGTAGTTTCCAACAATCTCCCTCTTAAGAATTGATGGAAACACCTCAACAAAAGTATTTGCAAAAATACTTCAGGTTACCATACAATCCAAGAAAATTATAGACTTCGAGTATGAAATCTTTTATTGATATTCTTAGTTTCATTATGATGCATATCTTTGATCTTGTAAGACCTCCTTAAGAGCTTATGAACTCCCTCTAAGTAATCACTCCCTCTTACTTAGAATGTCTCAAATAGCATGCAATTTCTCTTTTATGTTAGGTTGCATGAACAATCTCTCCTTCTTTAATATCTATGATATTTCAATCTCTCCTTCTAATGTTTTATGCTATCTCATGCAATATCTCCCTCTTTGACAACAACACCAAAGATACTATTTCTTTTCTTCATACATATTTGATTATGTAGATAATTTCATGTTAGGTCTGAATGCTTCATTTGTCATCTTCATATGACTAATCTATTATACTATTCTTCTTCTTCACTACTACCTTAGGAAATTCCTAAAGTAGAACTATCTGCATCAATGTGTAAGATTGCCTAATCAACACATTTGATGCAAGGCTTCTATATAGCTTAAGTAGACTTATCAAGTGGAATCACCCCCAGTTTACCTCTAAGATATTTATGAGCATCCTTAGATAAATATTTAGTGAATATGTCAGCAATTTTCTCTTTTATGTTCACATATTCCAATTTCACTTCTTTGTCTTGAACTAGCTCCCTCAAGTAATGATACTTGATAGCAATGTGTTTTGTCTTTGTGTGCATAAAGAGGTTCTTTGATATATTAATGACACTTGTGTTATCACAATAGATAACCCTTGGATTAGTAATTTCTTCCTTCATACCTTTCAACAATTTTTTGATCCAAATGATATTTGAATAATTTACTATTGCTGCTACATACTCGGCTTCAACTATTGATTGGGAAATGTAGTTCTATCTATTTCTTGTCGATGAGATTAGTATCTTTCCTAGAAAGAATGTATCACCGCTTGTGCTCCTCATGTCATCAACATTTCCTACCCAACCAAAATCAGTAAATACCTTCAGTTCAAACTTATCATTCTTTTTGTAATACAATCAATAGTCTTCTATTCCTTTCAGATATCTTAGTATTTTCTTTACTTCCATCATATGATTGTCCTTAGGACTTGTAAAAAATCTAGCAACTATCCCAACAACTAATGTAGTATCTAGTCTACTATAAAAAAATATATTTTAATTTACTAATTATTGATTTGTATTGTGTCTAGTTCACATCAGTAGAATTATCATTCTTATATAGTTTGTGTCTAATAACTGAACATTGACATTTCAAATTCCTTCTTCATTTCATTAGAATTCTTTTTGCATAATGCTTCCTTTCCTCCAAATATAATATCATCAACAAAATTTTTTAGATAATAATACCTCATTGTTCTTTCTAGTTTTCAAATATAGATTGATGTTATCATTTGTCTTTTCAAAACCAATCTTCACCAAATAATTATGTAGTCTTTCATACCATGCTCTAGGGGCTTGTTTCAAACCATATAAAACTTTGTACAACTTGCATACAATGTTCTTGTCAAAATCCACAAATCTTTTAAGTTTCTCTATGTATACTTCTTCTTCCAGTATACCATTTAGAAATGTAAATTTGACATCCATTTGATATACTTTGAATCCTTTATAAGATGAATATGCAAGCAATGTTATTATTCCTTCTAATATGGTTACATGAGAAAGTGTTTCCCCATATTCAACACCTTCCTCTTATGCATATCCTTTGCATACGAGTCTAGCTTTATTCCTTGTGACTTAACCTTTCTTATTCATCTTTGTTTCAATAACATTTTTGTCTTTAGGTTTGGGAACCAGAGACCATGTTTTGTTCTTTGCAATTTGTTCAATCTCTTGATTCACATGTTGTATCCAATATTCATTCTCCAAAGCATCTTTCATGGATTTGGGCTCAAACTCACAAAGTAAAGATGGATCACTTCTAAGTCTTTTTCTTGTTATAATACTAGAGTCTTTGTCTCCAATGATTTGTTAACATGCATGATGTCTTCTCACATATTTTTCTAACAGTAACTTTTTCCTTCTTTGTTCTTCAATAGGTTCATCTTGAAAAATAATTTCAAGCTCATTATCACTTTCTTGTTTAGGTTCTTAATGCTTAGCATTGCCTTGCTATTGTTCGATTTCCTTTGTGTATGACTCGACATCATTTATCTATTGCTCAACACCCAAAGTCTGTTTCTCAACACCCAAAGTCTATTGCTCAACAACTATCTATTGCAAATTCACATATATGAATGAACTATAATCTTTAGGTTCTATCATACATTCAGATTCATTTTTTTCTATATAATCATCAACTTTCAGATTTGCACTTTCCACAACTTTCTTAGTGTTAGAGTTTAAACACTTATAAGCTTTTCTCTTGGTGAAATATCCTATGAATATACATTCATCACTTTTAGCATTGAGTTTTCCATTCCTATTATTTTTATGTAATATTTTCTTCCAAAAACTTTGAAATATTTCACATTAGGTGCATAAGTATACCAAAATTCAAAAGCTGTAGCATTTGTACCTTTCTTAACTTGCACTATGTTTAGAGTATAAATAGATGTACTTACAACTTCTCTCCAATATTTATGTGACACATTCTTCTCCATCATATTCTAGTATAACCCATAATTGATCTATTTCTCCTTTTAGTTATTCCATCCTAAGGATGGGTCCTAGGTGCAACATTTATCTTTTGATTCCCTTATTATTATAGAATATGTTAAATTCATTGGAAATGAATTCACCATCTCTGTTAGATCTCAAACACTTTAGATTCTTCCCTATCTCATTTTCAACTAATGCCAAATACGACTTACATAGGCGAAAAGCATCACATTTTTCTTTAAGAAATATCATAATCAACATTCTACAGTAATTATCAACAAATAAAATGAAATATTTATCTCTAAAATAGATTTGAAGTCCAATAGGTCCACATAAGTCAGTAAGAACCAATTCCATAATGTCATCAGATGAATATGTTTTTCTCTTGACACTAGACTTTTTCATTTTCTCTAATTGACATTGTTTACACATAGCATTGTCAGGTTTCTTTAGTTTAGGAAAACCTCTTGCACTTTTCATTTTACTAATCCTAACCAAATTATCAAAGTTTACAATGCTGGAAATGCAATGTGTAACTAAGAGAGGACAGGTGAATTAGTTACCGCAAAAAAAATTTCAAGTCCCTTAGATGTCAACTTAAGCTTCTCACTTAATAACCCAATTCCTTTCTCTACCTGGTTAGAACTAGTTATTCCACTATAACTCAGTTAATAAAGAAGTCTTAAGATATTAATCTATATTAACCTTTAGTAACTTATTTATAGAAACATAAAGCATAAACCAAATAACATGAACACATGAGACACCATGATTTAATGTCGAAACCCAAATTGGGAAAACCATCAATGCAACTAGTTACAACTTTTTCACACTTCTGAAGTGAGCCCTATTAGGAGCCAACCATGTTAAAGGATAAAAAAAATATGGTTAAGTGTGACCCTATTAGGAGTGGCCTTGTTAGAGGTCTTTAGATTCTTTAATCAGAAATGCCACCTTGTTAGAGGATTTACAGAATGACTGCTAAGTTAACTTGGTTAAGAGATTTCTTCACTGCTACAATTTTTAGAGAGTAACAATGATTGACCTAACTATTGAAGCAATTGACTTTGGAGATTAAGATGTCTATTCTAACTTGATCTCATGATCCTTCCTGATTAGAATATTCATTGTAGCTTGGTCTTCTAACTTAGATTCTTTTCCCTTAAAATCAAATATCCTTCTCATTTCTATTCTTCCACATTGTTTCAATTGTTTAATTCAATCCACAACTTTATCTTTCATATATATGAAATTTAATATCAAGTCAACTTGACTACCCTTCCACACAAATGCTAACATCCATTTGGTCGGCTTGTAATAACCAATTAATTAACCAAGGTAATCTATTGATAGACAACTAATGCTGGACTAATCACTTGGTTAATACAGAAATGCCTTCAATGATCGATGAGACTCGGTTAACACTAACTAATTTGATGATCAGCAAAGCTTGGATAATACTAAATTCTTCACTAACCAACCAAGCTTGGTTACCACTAACTTCTGCTTGGCTGATACTAGAATATCCTTTAGTGCTCGACTAAGCTTAGTTTACACTATGCTCGATTAAAGCTTAAAATTTGTGTAATGTTAATGCCAATATACAATTGGATAATTATTTTAAAAAATCTCCCTCCTTGGCATTGGTGGCAACACAAAATGTCATTATGCAAAGAAAAATTAGACCAATAGAATGATTTATAAGATTTTATAATTTCCTTTGTTTCATTCTGATTCTTCATCCATGAGAACTCCCTGTGAGATTCTCCCTTTTCATCTATCTTCAAAAATTTTCTTATCAATCTCTCCCTCTCGCTCTTATTCAAATCTCTCCATGTTATTCTTTTCTTTGAAATGACATAAATATCTCCCACTTTGACATCAAATTCCAAAGACTTAATACAATGAAATGGAAATGTACTTGATGTACTGATTAATTTGTGATATGCTCTTACAATATTGCATTAACTTGATAGCTCTTTAATGAAGCTCGATTGATGCATCACTAATCTATGCTCTAGTAAGAATCGAATAAGGGAATGAACCCTACCTTGCCTCTTTGATATGAAAATAAATCCTTAGGTAATAGCTTGGTGAATATGTTTACAATCTACTCGTTAGTGTTCGCATATTCTAATCTCATCTCTTTTTCCTGAACTAATTCCCTCAGATAATGATACTTGATTGCAATGTGTTTTGTCTTGGTGTGCATCACTAGGTTCTTAGCTATATTGACTGCACTAGTTGTATCACAATAGATAACCACTGGTTCCTTGTTTTCTTCCTTCATTCTTGACAACAGATTCTTGATCCATATTATGTTTGAATAATTAACCACTACATCAACATATTCTGCATCTATTGTAGACTAAGAGATCCAATTTTTCTTCTTTCTTGTCCATGACATTAACCTCTTTTTATGAAATAATGCTCCTCCACTAGTGCTTTTCTTGTCATCAATGCTTCTTTCCCAATCTATATCAGTAAAGGTCTTTAATTCAAAGTTTCATCCTTTCTTGTACCCCAAACCATAGTCTTCAGTACCTTTTAGATATCTCAATATTATTTTGACTGTCATCATATGATTTTCTTTAAGATTTGTAGAAAACCTTGCAACCATACTGATTTCTAATGCAATAGTAGGCCTTTTGTGTACCACATACTGAAGTTTCCCAATCATGAACCTATAGGTAGTCTTATTTATCTCCTTTGAATCATCATTCTTAGACAATTTGTGTCTAGTAGACATAGCTATTCCAACTAGTTTGGAATCTTCCATTCCAAAGGTCTTCAATATTTCCTTGATGTACTTCGACTAAGTGATTTGGATTCCATAATTCATTTTATGAACTTGTAAACCAACAAAGAATTTTATCTCTCCAAATATGGACATTTCAAATTCTTTCCTCATTTCTTCAGAAAATGATTTACATAGATAATCATGTCCTGTAAATAAGATGTCATCTACAAAAATTTCTATGAGAAATATCTTGTTCTATGGTCCTTCTATAATTTATAGACTAATATTATCATTTGTTCTTTAACAACCAATCCTTACTAAATCTCCATGTTGTCTTTTATACCATTCTCTAGGAGGTTATTTCATACCATATAAAGCTTTGTGTAGTTTGCAAACCATGTCTCTTTTATTTGGATCAATGAAACCTTAAGGTTGTTCAATGTAGACTTCTTCCTCTAGAACTCCATTCAAGAATGCTGATTTTACATCCATATTTTACACTTTTAATCTTTTATGTGTAGCATATGCAGGTATTATCTTGACTCATTCAAGTCTTGCAACAGGAGTAAATGTTTCTCCATAGTCAATACCTCCTTCTCGAGCATATCATTTATACACTAGCCTTGCCTTGTTACTTGACACTTCTCCTTTCTCATTCAATTTGTTTCTAAAAACCCACTTTGTACCAATTACATCTTTTTCCTTGGGTCTAGGTACAAGAGTCTAGGTTTTATTCCTTTCAATTTGCTTAATTTCTTCATTCATTGCCTCTATCAAACTTTCATTATTCAAAGCATATTTTATAGTTCTACGCTCAAATTCACTAAGAAAACATGTAGATTTTAGTTTTTTCCTTGTGAATATGCCTTTTGTCTAATCTCCAATTATTTGTTAAGGTGCATGATACCTTTTGAAATATTTAGCAAGTATAGGTTCTTTCCTTCTTGATTTTGGACTATTTTCACTTGGATCACCATGTTAAATGACTCTATGATCTTTAGTTCTTTGCTTTGGTTCTGTTGTCTAAGACTTAGTTCCCTTTTTTTGTGACTCAATTTCCTCTATTTGTGACTTAGTTATCTCTAGTGGCTTAGGTTGAAATATCTACAACTCTGGTTGTACTACTAACTTAGGTGACTTGGGTGGTAAATTTTGTTGTTGTCTGACCACAATTGCTTGTAACTAAGGTAGAATCTTAAGCTCATAGTAAACAAAGTTTGTGTAGTTCTTAGGTTCCTTGCTACTTTTTTCTTCACTTCTTTCTGCAAATTCATCTATCTTCGCAAGTACACTTTCTATAACTTTGTGAGTAGCAAGGTTCAAACATTTGTATGCTTTGCTCTTGTTAGAGTAGCCTAGGAATATGCCTTCATCACATTTTGCATCAAACTTTCCTTTCCTTTCCTCTTTCAAGATATAACATTTTCTTCCAAATGCTTTGAAATATCAAACATTAGGTTTATAGCCATACCATAATTCATAATGTGTTTTATTTGTACTTTTGTTTACTTGAACTTGGTTTAGGGTAAGAACTATTGTGTTGATTTCTTCTTTCTAGTATTTACTTGCAACATTCTTCTCAATAATCAGTGTTCTTGCACAATCCATGATGTATCTATTCATTTTTTTCTTCTATATCATTCTATTGAGGGGTACTAGGTGCAAACACTTGTCTTTTGATCCCTCTTTCATTGCAAAACTCAATGAATTCATTAGACATGAATTCACCTCCTCTATCTAACCTTAGACATTTTATATTATTCATTGTTTCTTTTTCAACTCTATCTAGCTACCATTTAAAATTTTCAAAACCTTTAGATTTTTGTTTGAGGAACATCACTATCATCATCCTAGAATAATCATTGACAAACAAAATGAAATTTTTGTCTCCACCATATCTCTTTGTACCTGTTGGACCACAAAGATCTATATGAACTAGTTCCAAGACTTCTTCTATATATTAATTCTTACTTTTGAAATTGCTTTTGCCTATTTTTTCAATTTGAGATTATTTACACAAGGACATATCAGGTTTCTTTAGATTCAGAATACCTCTTACTCTTTTTTTCTTTCTCATGGTAACTAGCTTATCAAAGTTTATATGACACATTCTTTTAGGCCATAGCTAGCTTTCCTCCTCTTGTGCCAAAAATCATGAGCTTTCATTAAGATCTAGATAGAATAGGTTACCTTTAGTCTAATTGCCAGTCCCAAATAGATTTTCTTTGCCATTTGGCAACTTGGATTTCTCATTCATGAATTCTACCTTGTATCCAATGTTGTTTAGCTATGCCACACTTAGAAGATTGTGCCTTATTCCTTCAACCCAGTAGGCATTGTCACATTTGATTCCTTCAATTAATGTAATGCATCATTTTCCTTTCACATATCATGGTACATTATTTTTGAATCTACCACTTCCACCATCAAAATGTTCCAAGTTTTCAAACTTAGTTTTGTCACCAGTCATGTGATGAGAAGAGCCACTATCTATTATCCATGTGTCATTCTTGCTAACATGAGAAATAAGTGCCATCTTTTCATTTTCCTCATTATTGGTTTTATCCTTAATAGCAATATATACCATTTCATCTTCATCATCACTATTAGAATCTTTAGTGATGGATAAGTGCACCAAGATGGTGTACAAAAAAGTGGACACCCCCCCTCGCAAAAAATAATAAGGAATCAAAATTTTCAATAACCTGATCAGATTATATGAAATTTCAAAAAGCAACTAGGCTTGGTTGCCAAGCCTAGAAAAAATATATAAAAAAAAAAAAACTCAATTGGATTTTGAAACCTGATTAGGTTTCTAGGATGAAAAAACTATTCAAAACCTGATCGGGTTATTCAAAACTTGATCGAGTTTTGAAAAATAAAAATAGGCTCTACTCCAGAAGCCATAAATTTCACATCTAGACTCCAATTCACTCTATTTGAAATGCATTAGAAATATATTGAAGATATTTACAACATAATGAAACTAAAATAATAGTAGGAAATAAATAATTTCTTTGCCATCCATTATAATCAATCATGGTCTAAAATAAGTAGTCATTATTTTCCAAACATGGGGTGAATAGGTAGGTAAGAGTATTATGATAGTTTTTATCTTTCTATCATATCTCTCACTCCCTCTATCCCTTTCTCACACAAAAAATCACTCACTCATATACTCACTAACTCTTAATCTCTCTCTTACTAACTCTTATCTTCCCTCATTCTCACACCAACTCCTAACCTCTCTCTCTCTCTCTCTCTCTCTCTCTCTCTCTCTCTCTCTCTCACACACACACACACACACACACACACACACACACCCTTGTCTCTCTTACTCTCTATCCTATCCTCCCATCTCTCTCTCTCTTTCCATCTTATTTCCCCCTCCCCCCCTCTCTCTCTCCCCCCATATTTCTCACTCTCTCCATCCTATCCCCCCCCCTCTCTCTCTCTCTCTCTCTATCTATCTTAACCCATTCTCTTCATATTTCTCACTCTCTCTTTCCATGTACAATCTCATCTCACTCTCTCCATCCTATCTTGCTATCTCTTACTCTATCTCTCTCTATCTCTCTCACTCTCTCTTATCCTATCCCCTCTTTTTCTTCCTATCCCCTACTCTCTCTCTCTCTCTCAACCTCTCTCTCCCTCTTTCTCTCTAACCCTCTCTCTCTCAATCCTATGATCCTTGAAATGAGAACTTCATGTAGAGAGAGAGAGAGAGAGAGAGAGAGAGAGAGAGAGAGAGAGAGAGAGAGCAAGGTATAGGAAGAGAGAGATGGAGAGAGTGAGAGAAATGAAGTGATGGAGAGAGGGACATAGGACAGAGAGAGATAGAGAGATGAATTGATTGAGAGGTATTATAGGATATGATGGAGAGAGAGAGAGAGAGAGAGAGAGAGTATCTTAGGATTTATTTAGCTGGTGAGTGACTGCGTATATGTGTTTCTGAGAGAGAAAGAGAATTAACACTATGTTAGCATTCATGTTTACCTATTGATTATATATTTGGAAATCAATGAATACATGTTATGGGATGCATGGAGAGAGAGAGAGAGAGAGAGAGAGAGAGAGAGAGAGAGAGAGAGAGAGAGAGAGTAGGGTTTAGTGAGAGAGACATGGCTTAGGGATTACTTGGTGAGAGACAATGCATAAGGGTAACATGTTAGACATAGAGAGAGAGGTTATTGGTTAGTTAAAGAATGTGAGAGGTTAGGAAAATTAAGAGATATATCTTAGGATTTATTTAGCTAGTGAATGATTGTGTGTATGTGTTTTTGAGAGAGAGAACTAACACTATGTTAGCATTCGTGTTTACCTATTGATTATGCATTTGGAAAAAAATGACTACCTATTTTAGATTATGCTTAATTTGAATTGATTGCAAATAAATTTTTGATGACATAGTATTTATTTATCCACATCATGTTGTAGATCTGTTCAATATCTTTCCAATGAATTTTGAAATGAGTCAATCAGACTTCGTATGTAAAAGTTATGGCCTTTAGAGTAAAGCCTACTTTTAGTTCTTCAAAACCTGATCGATTTCTAAATAACCATATCAGGTTTTGAATGTAATTTTTAATTTTATAACTTGATTAGGTTATTTGAATCCTAGAAACCTAATCGGATTATGGCTTGGTGATAGCATAGGGAAATGACCCAAAGGCTTAGGAGACTATTTTCCCTCCAATTTTTTCCTTTACACATTTTTTCATCTTCTAAGATGAATTCTCATCTTTTCCTTCATTAGGTTTTCTAACAGTGAAGTGGGTATCTCTAAAATCACCACCATAATCTTACACATCTTCTTAGCTTTCTAACCATATAATTTTTTTTTTGTTCAACATTAACATTGTAAACTTTAATTACTTTTACCAATGCCTTGAAATTCTTCATAGACATATGCCTAAAATTTATTTAATAACTTTTTATATACTTAAAAACATTCAAAATAAATTATTTATTACTATTCTGCACTTGACTCTATAAACTATAAAAAAAGGTTTTTATTTTTTATTATTTTGATTCAAGTTATGCTTAGCACACAAACAGGTATCAAAATTTCAAGATGTTGTTAGTTCAATATTTCATAATAAAAAAATATTCATCATAAAATTGTAAAAAAATAGACAACTTCTAGATATGACTCATAACTATCATCCTAGCAAAGGGATATGCAAGATACTAAATATAACTTGATCTATTCTGTTGCACATGAAAATAGCTATGCTATATTTTCTAAGAAAATCAGAGACTATTTTTCATGTGCGCGAGGTTCGACCCACCTAATATGATCCATTTTGTAAAAACTCTAGTAGTTTAGAAAGCAGATTTAGAGTACTACAATTTCTATGTTTTATACATCTAGTCACTTTTTGTGGATGACCCTCAAATGTCTTGTCCAAATTTAGGTTTACCTAATTTTAGAAAAAGGTGTCTACTTATACCCCCATTTTTGTACATCATCTTGGTGCACTCACCCCAATGTAACAAAATTTCTTACCTTTGTCTTCGTAGTCCTTATAGCCATTGCATATTTCTTTCCTTTGAACTTATTGTATTTTTTGTTAGCTTTGTCTTCTTTTTTTGGACACCTTGTAGAAATATGACCAACCTCTTCACATGAGAAATAAATTAATGGTGTTTTACCTTTGTATATACCTTTTCCTTTTGGTAACCTTCTTGCAATGAAGGGTTTAATGGCTTCAAGGTCATCCTCAAGATCATCATCTTCTTCACTGTCAATCTATTTTCCTTATGAGTTTCCACCCTTCTACGAAGAATTAGTTTTACTTTTAGTGTAGATTCTATGTTGTTAGGTTTAGGAAGATAGTTATCAAAGTTATCCAACTCAAAAGTAGTCAATCTTCCCACTAGTGCATCTAAAGTTATATCATTTTTTGGATCACATATCATCTCTTGAATATGTAAAACTCTAATTACATAAATATAAAGAAAAGTTCTTAATACCTTGTTGACTATTGTTTCATCATCTATTTCCCCCCTGCAACTCTGATAGAAATTACACTTGCTTTCATTCTTTCATTATATTTTGCAATTATTTCATCTTCATCTGATCAAATTAGCCTCTTAGACTTTATGCTTCACATTATCATCTCCTCCATAGACCTTTTCTAGTTTCTTTCACATGTCTTAGGCAGTAGGGAGATCTTTGACTTCATCAAATTCAATGTAGTTGAGAGAGGAAGCAATATCAATCATCATTGTATTGTGATTCTTCATATCGACCATATGATCTGTAGTTAAAGGCTTTGGTGGTTCCATATATTGTTTCTCCAAGAAGTGTACACCTATACCTCCAATGGTTCCTAGATGTGGCTTCATCAATTCCTTCCATGCTTTAAAGTTTTCTTAGTTAAGCTTAGGCATCTTTCTTTTGTAAGACATCTTAATCTTTAGCTTAGGTCTTTGAAATCTTTACTACAAGCACCAATATCTCTAATACCAATTGTTTGAAATAGAATGAGTAACTGTGAGGGAAGAGGTGAATCATTTAGCACAAAAAATAATTCCATGTCCCTTAGATGTCAACTTAAACTTCTTACTTAATAACCTTATTCCTTGCTTGGTCATTTAGAACTAGATATTCTACTATAACTTAGTTAATAAAGCAGTCTTAAGATATTAATGTGTATTAACCTTTAGTAACTTCATTGCAAAAACATAAAGATAAAGAAAATAATATGAACACATGAGACACTAAGATTTAACTTGGAAAACCAAATTGGGAAAAACACTAATGCAACTAGTTACAAAGTTTTCACTCTTCTAAAGTGAGCCTTATTAGGAGCCAACCTTGTTAAAGGTTACAAAACATATGGTTAGAGTGTGACCTTGTTAGAGGATTTAGATTATCCTATTAGGAGTGACCTTGTTAGAGCTCTTCAGAAACTTCAATAAAAAATTCCACCTTGTTAGAGAATTTATAGAATGACTATTAAGTCAACTTAGTTAAGAGATTTGTTCATTACTACAATTGTTAGAGAGTAACAATGATTGACCTAATTGTTGAAGAAACTGACTTTGCAGATTTAGATTACTATTCTGACTTGATCTCTTGATTCTTCTTGATTAGAATATTCTTTGTAGCTCTATCTTCTAACTTGGATGCTCTACCCTAAATCAGATATCCTTCTTATTTTGCATCTTTCAAATTGTTCAAATTGCTTAATTAAATCTACAACTTCACATTTCATATATATGAAATTGAATGTTAATTCATCTTGAATACCTTTGCATACAAACATTAACATCCATTTGGTTAGCTTATATTAATCAATTATTTAACAAAACTAATTAGTTGACAATCAGTTAACATTGGGTTGATTGCTTATTTAATACAAAACTTCCTTTGATGATTGACCAAACTCGATTAAAACTAAATACTTTGATGATTGACCAATCTCAATTAATACTAACTTCTTTGTTGACTAACCAAGTTTAGTTAACACTGACTTCTACTCAGTTGATACTAGAATCTCCTTTAGTGCTCTACTAAGCTCAGCTTACACTGTGCTTGGTTAAAGCTTGACATTTGTGCAACATCAATGACAATATACAATTGAATAATTGTTTTCAACCTACAAGACATAACCTTTTGTACCATAACCAAATATCTTCATATTGTGTGAACAAACATGTCTCATTAGATAAATTGAGGTAGAACAAGTTACCTCTTGTTTGATTACCACTTCTAATAAGTTTACCATAAGAATCAAATATTTTGGCCTTTTGGCGATGGAATTCTACTTTATAACCTATTTTGTTTAGCTATGAAACACTCAAAAAATTATAGCTATGTCCTTCAACCTAGTAAACATTGTCACATATAATTTTATCAATAATTGAATTTTCTCTTTATCTTTTACAAGACATGGAACATCATTACCAAATTTAACATAGCCACTCTTTAATGGTTGAATGTCCTAAAATGTTGTTCTATCACTTGTCATGTGATTAGAGAAATCACTATCAATTATCCATCTATCACTTTTGTTCATATAAGAGATTAAAGAATGTTTCTCATCTTCATAAGAATCTTCTTTAATAGCAACATAGACTAGATCTCTTCATCATTACTTCCAGATTTAGTAGATGCTTCTTCTTGAGTAATATAACAAGATTTCTTACCTTTTTCCTTGTACTCCTTGTTCTTCTTGAACTCTCAGTCATCTCTTCTTCCTTTTTACTTGCTCTCATTTCTTTCATCCTTTTCCTCTTTATTAGGACACATTGTAGCAATATGACTAACCTTGTTGCATGAAAAATAGATTATGGGAAGTTTACCTTTGTATTTTCCTTTTCCTTTCTTTCTTAGAACTAGTTGTGATTTAAAAGAAGATTAAATATCAACAGGAGTGTCAATGTCAAAATTTGACATCTCAAAAGTAGTAAGCCTACCAATTACACCTTTGAGAGTTAGGTTATTACCTAGTGTACATCTTAGTTCTTGAATCGTAGAAACCCTAATAGAATACATGAGAAGTAGAGTTCTAAATATCTTGCTAATTATTGTTTCATCTTCAATCTTTCCTTTAGCTCCTCTAATATCATCTCCACCATAAATGGTCTTTAGTTTATCCCACATTTCATTTGAATTCTTGTCATCAAACTCATCATAGCTTAGGGCTGAAGAAATCTCCAACATTGACTAATTATGTTCTTTCTTTTCTTTTAGATGTTGTATAGTTAGAGAGACTGTTGTTATGTCCACATATGCATTATTCAAAAAATCTAATGCAACATCACCAATACTAGATATATGTAGCTTCATCAACTTTTGCCATGTAGAAGAAAAATTATTTGTTCAACTTTGGTACCTCTCTTTTGTACACCATGATCTTTAGCATTGAGTACCTTCAAACTTCTTTCTACAAGCACCATTTCTGTAATACCACTTGTTAAGATATTTAGAATAACTAAGACTGTGGGGGAATGAATTAGTTATCCAAGGTTCACATGTACCAATTGAAAAAAGAAACACTTAAACAATTTCAACTATATGTGACCTTGTTAAAGGATTTAATCATAATGTAGGAGCATCCTAGGCTTGTTAGTAATCCTACATGTTTGAACATTTGACATTAGAGTTGGGGAACTCAGTCATTGAAGACACTTGGCATGCACTAGGAGCTCGGTGATACTAGTTGTAGTGTTGACCAAGTAGCTTGGTCATTGAAGGGAGTTGGTCACCAAAAAAGGAACTCAACATACACCACAAGCTTAGCTTCTATTGCATAGTTTGCTCGCTATGTTTCCTAAATGGCTCAGTCAATGAAGGGGCTCAGTTATGCTTGGTGGAGTTGGTGATGCTCAGAGGTTATTTTTGACACTCAATTTTTGTGTTACCTGAGTTGTCTTTTGTGTGATCCCACTTGGCATTTAATTTAGTTATTTATATTTAATTTTTGTTGTGAGATGACTTGTGGCTTAAATGGGCATTTAATGTAAGGGTTTATTTAATTTGTAGCTTACTAGGTCAACTTGTCACTTATTTGGGTATAAGTAGGGGGTCTTGTGGAGTCTTTAGTGATGATCATCAAGCTTCGAGAAGACGATGTGGAAAAAGAGAAAATTTTGAGAAGGGCTAGTTGTTGAGGCTTGGAAAATAAGGAGATTACTTGGTGGGCTTGTGAGCACAAGTTTAGATCTTCTTTGGAGGTTTCTACTAGTGTGGATGTAGATTAGCTAGTGTTGGGGTTGCATCTTAAGCGATCTTTCAAATTTGGTTTTGTAATTGCTATTGTATTTGGCCAAAACCTAGAAGGCCTTACACTTGGGCACGTTGCATGTAAACAATTATATTTATGAATAAAGAGTTGAATTTGCTATCAAATTGTGTATCTTGTGTTGTGTCTCTATTGTGTGGTTATTTGCAGGGATCCAAATTACCTCTAGTAAGGGTACCCTTAGATTCATGCTACATTAGATAGATTCAGAGCTCAATTGGTCCTGAGCATCTAGACTAAATGTTGAATCAAAGGTAGTTTGCATCAAGACTTGAGTAAAGGTTAGAAGAGAAGGTTGATCTTGTGGAGATGATTGATCTTCTAGATTTTTGGATTTATTGATTTGGGTTTGCAAAGAATCTTGGAAGATGCCTCCAAGAAGATTGGACCCTAGGGCGATTGATGATCTCTATTATGCTATAGAAGATGGCTCTTAAAGAAGATTGTGTTGATGAAGAGTGATATGATTGTTGAGATCATAAGTACTATAGGTGTTGTAACTTAGTATGTGGGTAGTGAAGATGTTTATTAGGAAGTTTATGAAGACGTTGAAGTTGTTGGATTGAGTGGTGAAGATAGAATTGATCATGTGGAGAGACCTATAGGAAATAGGATTGGTCAGTTTGCTAGACCTGGATCTCAGTTCAAGTTGAAGCATAAGATGGAGGTTTCTAATTTCTCAGGTAATTTGAATCCTAAAGACTTGACTAATTGGATTGATGAATTGGAAGACTACTTTAATCTTGAGGATATTGAAGATCCAATCAGAGTAAGGTTGGCACAAACTAAGTTGAAAGGACATGCTACTCGTTGGTGGACAAAACTACAAAGATATAGAGAGGAGAAAGATCAAATGAAGATCACTAGATGGAGGTTGATGTTAAATAAGTTGAAGGATAAATTCATTCTTTCTAATTATGAACTTGAGTTGTTCAAGAGGTTACAAAATTTGAAGCAGAAGGATATGATTGTGAAAGATCATACCAAGGAGCTCTAAAAGTTTACTATTTGGTTAGGGCATAGAGAATTGTCAAAGGAGAAGGTAACTTGGTACATTAATGGTTTGATATTTAATATCCAAGATGAGGTTGGTATGTTGAAGATTGATTCAGTTGAGGATGCTTATTAGTATTCCATAAAGGTAGAAGAGAAGGTGAGGAGGAAGAATCAAGGTAATTTCAAAGGGAAGGAGAAGTTAGACTACTTGAAAAATGCTAAACTGAGCAAAGAAGATGAACCAAAACCTATTGATTAAAAGAGGAGGATAGGTAGAGGTGATTTTAAGGGTTTTTTCTACAAATTTAGAAAAGGAAATAGATATATGAATGTCCTAAGGTTGGTGATAGAAGAGTTGTTATTGTGAATGAGGATGAAAACCATGATAGTCAACGTAAGAAAGGAGAGAATTTACTAGCTTAGTGAGTACTGGTTAGTTAGAGGACACTAGACTCTTATAGGGGAGTAATGTATTTAGGACTCATTGTAAGTCTAGTGGTAAAGTTTGCAAGGTGATTGTGGGCGGTCGTAGTATTGACAACCTTGTTATTGAGGAGATGGTTAAAAAACTTGGTTTGAGAAGAATGAGACATCCTTGCCCTTATAAGATTGGTTGGTTGCAAGATGAATATGCTTTGGTAGTGAGGGAATAGTGCCTTGTTGGTTTCTAGATTGGGGCAGTATAAGGATCAAGTGTTGTGTGATGTTGTGGACATGAAAAGTTGTCATCTATCACTTGGTAGACCTTGGCAGTATGATTACATGATTATACATGAGTACAATCCTTGGTTCCTTTGAAGAATGAAGAACTCAGTAGGAGGAACCTGAGTATTAGCAGCCAAGTTGAGCTAAAGGATTCTAAGAGGGTTAGAGATTAGCATGGAAAGCAGACCTATAGAACATCAAGGATAGATGTGAAGAAGCATAAGTGGAACAAGGGAAAGAGTGTACAACTTGAGGGCTTGGAGGAAATGTGTGTAAAGAACCATTTTGGCTTTTATGCATTGAACCCGAGAAGATGTTCTTCTAGATGCTAAGAATATCTTTTTAAACCTAGGGTGTTTGATGCAGGAGCATCTTAGGCTTGCTAGTAATCCTTCATGTTGTAGTCTTTGGCCTTACATTTAGGGAACTCGATCAAATAAGGTAGGGATTATTGGTCATGAAAGGCACTTGACATGTACTAGGAGCTCAGTGATGTTGGTTGCAATGTTATTGAGTAGCTCAGTCATTGAGGGGACTTAGTCACCAAAGGAGGAACTCAACACACATTATCAAGCTTTGCTTATATTGCCTAGTTTGTTTGTTGTGTTGACCAAATGGTTGAGTCAATGAAGGGGCTTGGTTATTCTTGGTTGAGTCACTAATTCTTGGAGATTGTTTTAGACACTCATTTTTTGTATTACTTGAGTTGTATATTGTGTGAGAACACTTGGCATTTAATTTAGTTATATGTATTTAATTTATGTGTGAGATGACTTGTGGCTTAAATGGGAATTTAATGCAAGGGTTTATTTAATTGGTATCTTACTTGGTCGACTTGTCCCTTATTTGGGTATAAGTAGGGGTTCTTGTGGACTCTTTAGTGATGATCATCGAGCTTGGAGAAGAGGATGTGGTAGAAGAGAAAATTTTGAGAAGGGCTAGTAGTTGAGGCTTGGGAAACAAGGATGTTACTTGGTGAGATTGCAAGAACAAGTTTAGATCTTCCTTGGAGGATTCTATTAGTGCAGCTATGGATTAACTAGTGTTGTGATTGGATCTTGAGGGATCTTGTAGAACTATTTTTGTAATTGCAATTATATTTAGTGAAAATTTAGAAGGCCTTATAGCTAGGCACATTGCATGTAAACAATTATTTTTATGAGTACCCTTGGATTCTCTTTCCATCAAATCACCTTGTTAGAGGACTTTAGAACATTCCATTAGAATGTCACCTAGTTAGAGGATTTCAAATACTATTCACAATGGTTAGAAAGTAATGACAGGTTTGATGTGTTAAGTACAACTCACTTTTCATGTTCGTATCTCTATTCAACTCTCAATATCAATTCATTGTCTGGCCTCCATTGTCATCTCAATCTCAGATTAACTTGGAAACCCTTCAAGAAATCACTATTTTCTTCTTCTCAATTAAGTCTTCTACTTAGATTTTCTAGTCAACAACATCAGTAATAGCTCCAACTTTTTGGAACTCCATCATGTGTGCACAACTACTCTGCATTATATTCTCTCTTCGACAGACAATAAAAGTTCACCACTATACCTCTTTAAATAGGCATTTATAATATTTTGCCACTTTATTAATAACTTAGATATTAGGGTTCATGATTAGATCCATCAGATACAATGTATCTAATCACCATTCTATTTATCTCTTATTTTCTAAAAATTTCTCCTTGAGTTCATCTCTTAGATTGTTTATCTAAAGCACTGCTAGAATTAAATGATCCAAATCATCAATACTTATCTTCAACACATTTTCCATATCCCAAGAAACCAACTAAGTCAATTAGAATTTATGATTCCTTGCAAATAATTAAAAATGTTGCTCCTTGGACAACACTAAGTTCTAACACTCAGTCACTACTGAGTTGCTTGGTCACTACAAAAATTCTTGCTTGGCATCAACACTATCACTTGGTCAATGCTAATGCACACTCAAAATTGAATTCTCTCATCACTTACTATGGCTTAGTTGATAATAGAATCATTCAATATGTACATAAAAATCCCTTAGTCTTTTATTCTGTTAATTGGTCAAGCCTACACAAGTTATCTATCTTTGTTAAGACTTTAAGGAATTAAACATTAATATCTTCTCCTCAATTACCATTATTTAAACAATCACTTTGTCTTTTCAAAGTCTAACTAATAAAATATCCATTTATAGTTTCCTCATCATAATCAACCTTTTTTTCTAGATTATTTTGTTATGAAAAACTTCTCAAATCCTCTTTATGAATCAAATAGATATGAGATTTAGATTAGAAAGAAAACTTTCTCATTAGTAGATTTGACATCAATGACAACACAAAAATTGTTCCAATTTTAGTTTCTAATAGGGCCCTTGAGCCCCAAGTTAGGTGATAGGGGAAATAACTACTATATTTCTCACAAAGTAGGATAATGAGATCACAAAGGATAAGCTAGTAATAAAACACAATGAGGAGAAATATAAAAGGGAATTAAGATATATTGGGTAGAACTATCATGAAAAATATACAATTCAGTTTTTGAATTCATATGAAATATACCATAAGAAATGATTAAATTTCATTGCAAATAATGATATTTACTAAGCCTATGAATTTGATGAATGATACAAAAATAAGATCTTTAAGGTTAAATTATATTGAAATGTACAGAGAATAATTTAGTATACATATACCCACAAACTAGTGTTGTTTGGTTGTCAACTATCTTGATTGTCCTATAGAATACTAGTATAAAATCTAAGGTTTCACAATCTTGAAGAGTTGATAGGTCACCAATAGGGTCAATGTGATTAGGAGCCTTTTATTTTATGGTTGGAAAAAGGAAGTGATCATGATCATTCTTTTCAATAAGGCCTACTTCGATTTGAGATGTGCCATGAAAGGGATAAGAAAAAAAATCAAGGATATGGTTCTCTACTTGTAAAGTACTCTTAGGAGAAGGAAAAGCATAACTCATCTAGATATCATATACAATATTAAAATATCAATAAAATTCATAGAAACTACTTGATCATTAAAAGAAATAGTAATGTTATCATCTAATTGTACAATGGTTGCTTCATGTTGAATGGAGTCATATGTATCCTTATCCAAGGGCTCATCCCAAATAGTATAATTATCAAAGTTAGGAACATCATGACTCACTAAAGGCCAATGAACTTTGAAGAGCTTACCCATTGGAGGGATATTGTTTGAAGAAGTCTTGCATGATAATCACTAGAAGGAAAAACTAAAGAGTCAAAATATGCATAAAATGGAATATCTCAAAAAGATCACGAAGAAAACTTGAAAATAAAGAGAACAATCTTATTGAAAATTAAAGGTAATGAATATAATTAAGGAATTAAAAAAAAAATTATATGGTTTTAAACAAAATGCAATAAATCTAGAAATGTAAGATGCATTTTTTTGGACTCTTTAAAATACAAATATATAAAACAAAGAATCAAATTGATGAGATCTAAAAATCAAATCAAATGATAAACATATAGGTCTAGACAAAAACAAGATAGTGAACATGAAAAGGAAATCTAGTACCAAAATGAAATATAACTACTACATCAAGAAGATGTAGTAGGGTGGATTGACAATAGTAGTATAGATGTTTTTGCCTAAATGGACACTAAACTATGAAGTTTCGAAAAAAATTTACTTTTGAATGCAAATTGTTGATTAATAGTTAATAAAACTGAAGATGAAGTCATTTGAAGTCTATTGTAAAAGCAAGATACTTAAGAGGGTGAGGTGGGGGCAGGGGGGGGGGGGGTGGGTTTAGGAGGGTGAATCAAAATCTATTAAAAATCTTATCTTCTTTAAAAAAATCAAGTACACTCACCTCTAGCCTATCTCATATCAACATTGTTGGCTCCTAATTTAACAATTTTGAAAATGACCAAGAAACTAGACCAATGCATCTAAGGCTAGCAAATTCCTATGACAGATACACTTGACTACAGCCTTGGGCCAACTATAAGGCATAAATCCTTCTTCACTTCAAGCTCTGCAAGACCTAGGTAGGTTAACCTTGAGGTTTTGAGATATGGTACCAGTGCAATTAAACATAAATCTAGACCTATTTACTATAGATGAAAACCCTTATTTCTCCTAACGACTTATATAGTGACAAAAAAATGTAGTAGCAAATTACAACTCTATGAAATGCACAAGCTAAGTGAGGGTCAAACTATTATAGTTCTTCAACATAATAGGAAAAAATCTTTTGATTTATAATACTGAATTCACCAAACCCTCAGGTATGCAGCAGTAAGACTTAATGATCATATAGCTGATTAGTGCCTAATCCATTGGGAAAATCCATGAATCAAATGCATACATATGGATATTTAATACTTATTTATATATTTAGATATACAATCTATCTATTTACCATGTAAATAAACATCTATGCTTAATCTAAACATCATTCTTACATGATATCCCCATTAGTAAACTTGCAACCTTGTTGAATTCCTTGAAGCATTTACATAACCCCTTGAGTTATAAGCAACAATGAAACAACATAAAACCTTAAGGGACTGCAACTATGACCTAGGCTCTTTGTTCAAAGACCATAAAACATTGAAGCTTACTGATAAAGGAGACAAGATTTAAGATGAAACTCAACCATCTTTTGTTCTTTGTATTAATTTCTTTGAAACTATACAACCATATGCATGAAATGAAAACACGAAAACACCTAATAGATCTAAACTACTTGTATTATACTTCCTAATGTTGTTCATACAAGAGGATTATGCTAAAATAATGGTGTCACAATTATGAGGACACATCAAAAATTGGAACCAAAACCTAGTATCATAGTAGTGAGTGGTTTCTTCTCCAAAGACAAGAACCTCTACAATGAAAGAGAGAAAGAATGATATAGGAAAGAAGATGAATTCTTGAATTTGATCTATGCCTGACATGTGTCCACTCAGAATTCAATCCCTTTTAGTTGCAAAACTTCTCTCTACCTTATCCCATCAACTGCTATTCATATCCTTTTTGTTTTGCCTCTTCAAATGCAAAATATCTCAGCAAAAGACAAATATCTGCTAACTAAACTTGTATATGTGCCAATTGATCAAATTTTAGCCAAAACACCATAAAGACACAAAATAACTTGGTACAAGAATCACTTAACACTTTTATGATGTTTTTCTTACTGAATTCTGCAACTGGTGACCTAAAACACTTGATAAAACATGTAGATCAACCTCTAAGAGAAAACCTCCTATAGCATGAACTAGTGGCATTCTGTGCAAAAACTATCTCCATATTCAAAAAATTTGGTTTCTCCTAGTTTTGACAATATATAACATCACATATTTAGCCTATTGAAAACCCCCTGAAAGCCAATTTGAAAATGTCCCCCTCTACTATGAGACTCAAGTCCCTCAATTTTGGGGTCAATCTAGGTTTGACTAAGTGCCACATGTCACTTTCTAATTTTTTGACCTTGCCATCAAGTGCCACATCACCATTGGGCAGCCCACTAACACATGTCAGCCACCTATAATTCTACATTTTTTAACTAGCGTGCATCTTTAGAAAGAGGGCATGCACTAATGCTTTGAAGTTGATCTACTTGTATGCACCACCTCATCACGCACATGGGACCCATTGCCAAGTGGCAGCATCCTGCATTCTTGCAATATTTAACCTTCGAGAACTTTCTTTTTGCTGGCATGTGCCCACCACTAGATGCAGACATGTGTCAAACTCTCATGTAATCTCCATTTTGGTGCCACATCATTGCTCTTGCATTTCCATTTAAAATTTCTTCTTGGTTGACCTGACTAACATCATTGGTGGGACCCCTATGCTGCACACAGCTTCCAAAAGCCTTCTTTCTTGAGACACAACACATTGCATGCAATAGTATTTAAAAACTTAAAAGTCCCATTCCTTAGCCAATGTGGGATAATTTGTTTTGAATATTCTTCCTTTCAAATGCAGTCTCTTCTTAGACCTACGATTACCTCTTATTCATTTTCTATGTGATCTTCTTTAGAGTAAGGAAAATGAATTTCCTTTTAACACTGGTAGATCCCTTACTAGCATGGCTCTTTGCATATGGGCATTGATGTCTTTTTAAAACAAACTATGACTTCTGATTAGCATGGGGTTCCCAAGAGGGCTCCCCTGTTACTCTGCTACTCCATGGAATTCAAAATTGAGGGCTACTGCCTCTTTGGTGTGGGTTTTTACTTTTAACACTAGCCACAGCTTTGTCTTACCTAGATCCCCTTACCCCATGTCATTGTTGCTTCCATTAATGGCATGCGGAGCTGTTAAAGTTTGGACGTGGATGCTCTTTTTAAACTAGCTGGTTTCAATCTCACAACTTCCTTTCGTGGAATCCTATTATTAAAAATAACTTCTTTGTTTTTTTTAAAAAAAATGTCAACTTCTTTAACTACAAATTACTTACATTTTTAGCATGAGAAGCTTTTAATTGCATGGGAAATTTTTTATGTATACTAGACAGCTTATTCCCTATCATTAACTACTCATTCTAATGTGTGGGTTGCTTTGACATGGCAACTTCGCAAACTCCCTTGCCATCTGCTCCAACTGGGGCTACTCATCTTCAAAATGGCATCTAAAATCTCAAACAGCTTTTTTCTTCTAATGCCTACCTTGTGTATGGGTGTTTCCTTTTTCCATTGGCAGTTTGGTCTTATTTTCTTTGACTTCCTTTTTGATATGTTTTCCTTCATTGTTTTGATTTCTCTTTTCATGTGTAGGGTCTTCACTTGATTAATAAGACAGTTCTTCCTCCAACTAATGACATATAATGGCCACCCTCTCTTTATATTGATGTCTTCCTTGACTTCAGTCGACCGACTACCATAGAGCAAGTAGAGCATGGAGCCTCTTCTTTAAATATTAACTACTCTTTTCTTCTTTGGTACCTCCCAGGCATGAGCTCCATTGTGTAAGTTGTGCTCTTTTTGTTGGCTTTCACATCTATTGTTTCCTTGTTAAGGGGCATGAGTTCTCATAGCATATGAAAGAATTGAATCAATGCCATGAACGAGGGGATATTCTTTTTCAATCACAAATTTTATAGAGCCTACTACTCCTTCAACATCCACCAGACTCTTGAGTCTTCTCAAACCAATCACACACATCCAATACAGATGCAATTACAAGATTGTTGAAGCTAGCAAAATATTCTCCATAATGGAAAATAAAAACACATTTGTGCTCTATGGGAAATTATGAAGCATGATAATTTATTCATAATTCACACACAACAAACACAACACTTGTTCATATATAGACTTCACACATAGTTCACAATCTTTGCATGCAAAACTTTCACAGTTGTCAATAGCTCCATCTTCAAAGATAACTCCAATATCACCAGACAAATTCACAACTCTGAAGAGCCTCTTGTCAAACTCATCTTCAATAACAACATCCATCAAAGATGTCTTAGAACTCCATGACTCATTTTGGAACTCATTTTGAATTCCCCATAATATGTTAAGCCCATAATGAATATTTTCATTAGAGATAACAAGTTTTCCATCCCTAGAACAAGGTTCTACATTATCGATGAGATAGTGACTCAAAAATCATCCAAAAATTCTCTCCACACTTTCATACCCTTTTGGAAAAACTGGGTCTATTGTTGATTCATCATGAATAGACCCCACTCACTGCCTTGACCTACCATGATTAATTTTCATTTCCTAACATTCATCAATCTGACACAATTAGCCAGGCTCCAAAGTGGGTCTAACTAAACTAAAAATCATTTCCAAACACCTAAACTATCAAATTGATCTATTGAGATCTTCAAATTTACTGAAATCAAAATTGAGCATTGAATTATCCTTAAAAACTCATTTTTACCCTTTACTGCCCATTGCCATTTTAGTACCAAAAGGTCCTTTGACTGGAATTAAAGATAGACATAAAGACCTGACTGGGCTTTGAAAATTGGCATACTGATTCTTCATTTTGCATAATTTTACCCTGTCAAATTTCATCTCATGACGAATTTAGGGTCAAAAAATATTGACCATCAAAGTTGACTATTTAGCACTGCCTACAAGAAAACGTGTCAAAAAAACTAAATTGCATTTGGATTTGGCTTTGAAATCTAGGCAAACTAACACTTGAGAAGACAAAAAATAGGACATTTCTTCACTATCATGAAGAGAATATGGATATATGATTTGGGCCCATGATGAATAACTGGGCACAAATGGCAAGCAGTCAAAGTAGGCTACTTGGATTTTGAGAATTGAAACAATGGCAAGAAAAAGATTTTGGCAAATGGAATTGACCTGGAAAAGTGTGCAAATGGATTCATCATGAGTTGCAAATTGGAACACTTAAAGTATTTTTAGAGGAAAACACAGTGATACAATTCATTTGATCTCACCTATCATGGATTAGGAGATATAACATCACGAACAAGGGTTTCAACAAATCTGCAAATGCTGACACCAATAAAAAGATAGAAATTGCGTTTGCAAACTAATCAAACGGATTTGTCATGAGCTGAAACTTGAAACATAACAAGTCTCTGACATCTAAAATGCAATGCAAAAGGAATTTTTTCATTTTGGTCAACTAGGTCAAAATTATAGCACAATTTGCACAATTTGTATCAATATGAGAATAGTAAACTATCAACTTTAAGGGATTCAAAACCTAGTCAAATGGGCTCGAAATGACTCAAAATATGAAACATAGGTTCTTGGGTTTGGATACTATACACTCTCAAAGTAGATTTTCATGAAAGATTATTGGCTATGAGATATTTAGATGCAAACAAGGCCTCCTATTGTTGTTTGACACTTAGGGTAAAATGCAGATTTGACACTAGCTCAAAACGGGACTTCATGGACTAGCTTAGAATCTCAATTTATCATCATGAAACATGTAGATGCACTAAAAGGAAGGTGTTAGAAACATTAAACACCTCTTGGGGCTCAAAGGTATAGTTGGGTACAAACTCATCAAAAAGTGTTTATAGGGCTCAAAATCTCAATCGTACTCAAAATCGAGGCTAAAATTTTGAGTCCCAAAAAGCATCATGAATCCTATAACCATAAATTAAAATAGATCTAACTATTCATCACATCCATAAACATGAAAGTAGATATCAACACATAATACAAAGATTTGGTTACCCAGAAACCCTCCAAGGTGAAGGTAAAAATGGGGTGGGCATGACACCCACAAACATTTACTATTTTAGGAATAAAGTGTGCCTGTTAAGGATACAATGTTTGATCACTTCTGGTGACTTAACTTGTAAGGGGTCTACCCTACTAAGACTACCAACTTTAAGGGATTCAAAACCTAGTCAAACGAGCTCGAAATGTCTCAAAATCTGAAACATAGGTTCTTTGGTTTGAATACTATACACTCTCAAAGTAGAGATTCATGAAAGATTATTGGGTGTGAGATATTTAGATGAAAACAAGGCCTCCTGTCGTTGTTTGACACTTAGGGTAAAATGTAGATTTGACACTAGCTCAAAATGAAACTTCATGTACTGGCTTAGAATCTCAATTTATCATCATGGAACATGTAGACACACTAAAAGGAAGGTGTTAGAAACATTAAAAACCTCTTGGGGCTCAAAGGTATAGCTGGGTACAAACTCATAAAAAGTGTTTATAGGGCTCAAAATCACAATGGTACTCAAAATCAAGGCTACAATTTTGAGTCCCAACAAGCATCATGAATCCTATAACCATAAATTGAAATATATCTAACTATTCATCACATCCAGAAACATGAAAGTAAATATCAACACATAATACAAAGATTTGGTTACCCAAAAACCCTCCAAGGTGAAGGTAAAAATGGGGTGGGGATGACACCCACAAACATTTACTATTTTAGGAATAAAGTGTGCCTGTTAAGGATACAATGTTTGATCACTTCTGGTGACCTAACTTGCAAGGGGTCTACCCTACTAAGAGATTACAAGGCTTATTTAGTCTACCTGATGCAGGGGACTCCCCTTAATACCATAAACTCATAACAAAAAAAAAGAAACGACAGTAAATGCAAGAACAAAATATGGACTTCTTATTATTGTCACAAATACAAAATTAAAAAATTCTCAATTACAATATGATAACCCAAATGGGAACCTTCATTATAGTAATCTGCAAGATAGTGTTGTGAACTATCACCAAGAGCTATCCTAGACAATGTTAGGGTCTTTCTTAAATAGGCAATTTTATGCCACCTAGGAAGGTTCTAGATGCTCAAATGTAATACCTAGGGCCGACAAACCCTAACGATACATATAGAGTTAGCTAAATACATTTTTGACAAATTATGTTAGATATTTTAGTTGCCCAACTATCGAAGGCCATAACTCATGAACCGTTGCTTCGATTGGCTATTATAACCACTTTTTAAAAATACTAGCTCTTGATCTACATGCACAATACCATGCTAGTGCTCTTCCCTTGCATTTTTGGACCTCATCCGGGCACTCTAAGTCCTCTAATGGTGAGCTTGAAGATTTTTCTATAAATTTTTCTACCAAAAATCTGCAATAACTTCTGTGATACTTAAGCTAGAGCAATGATATTTTTTATGGTAAGCTTATATCTCTAAAATGAACCTTCTTGCAGAAAATGAGAACATTTTGAGCTCATATGAAAAACTACTAAAAATAGCAAGCTTACAGAAATAAAAACCTCCTTGTCTACTAGTCCTTACTAAAATAGAAAAGACTAGAAATAAAAATATTTTTGGGTGATGCAAGATTGCTCATACACCCAGGATGCTCCTACATCAGACACCTAGGGTAATTTGAGAAGTGACCCTGTCACATCTCAGGTGTTTAGAGGAAAACAAAGATGGTTCACCTCCTCCCTTGCTAGCCATGATGAATCCTCAACTAGTCTTCCCTTCCATTTGACTACATATTCCTCATAAGTTCTATTTCTAGTACTTTTTCCAATACGACTGTCCAATATCTCCTCAATCTCATTTGTAGTCGAACTAGCTATTGGAATACTCCACTATGATTTTGCAACTTCATCTCCATCACCTCCTTCATAGTACTTGTTCAAATCTAAAATATTAAATACTGGTAAAATATTCAATTTCGTAGGCAACTCCACTTCATAAGAATTTTGAGAATCATGCCTCTTCACTATCTTGCATAGACCAAACTTCTTCATCTTCAACTTATTATATGTATTCACTGGAAAATGCTCCTTCCCTAAATGAACCATGACATCATCTCCAATATAAAATTCCTTGTACATCCATTTCACATCTACCTTAGCCTTATATTGTGTATTCATCCTTATGATGTGCTTCCTCACCTCCTCATTGATGTTCTTTAAATGTTCAACAAAATCTTCTTCTTCAACACTACTTATCTCTCCTTTATCCAACTCTCTCAATTTAGAAGCATTTTTGGGACTACTCCCATATACAATTTGAAATGGTGATCTACTAGTACTCCTATTGACACAATTATTATATTCAAATTTGGTCTGTGGTAAAATCATATCCCATCCTTTTGGTTTATCTCCAACCAAGCATCTTAGCAAATTTCCCAATTTGTGATTCACAACTTTTGTCTATCCATCATTTTTTGGATGATGTGATGAACTAAACTTCAAATTTTTCTTCAACTTCTTCCACAATGTATGCCAAAAATATCCAACAAATTTTGTATCTTGATCTCAAACTATACTCTTTGGTAGACCATGCAATCTCACCACTTCTCAAAAAAATAACTCTACTACATGAACAACATCACTAGTCTTCCTGCAAGGAATAAAATGTGCCATCTTTGAAAACTTGTCAACCACCACAAAAATAGAATCATGCCCACATTGTGTCCTCAGTAATCCAAGGACAAAATCTATGCTAGCATTCTCCCATGGCTTCTCTGGTATGGGTAATGGCTGATACAACCCTGTATTTTGCTTCACTCCTTTTGCCATCTGACATACTCTGCAACTTTGTACAAACTTTGTCACATCTTGTTGTAACTATGGTGAATGGTAATTTTAAGCAACCAAAGCTATGGTTTTATCTCTACCAAAATTTCTAGCCAATCCTCTACTATGCTTCTCCTTGATGAGGTTCTCTCTCATTGAAATTCTAGAAATGCACAACTAGCTTCCTTTGAACAACATATTATCCTAGATCATGAAATCCAACCACTTTTTCCTATCAAGTGTAATAGATTCTATACAAGCCTTCCATGGTTCACCAAAATTAAGATCATTTGGATATAATGTACTGAGTTCCTTGAACCCAACCACCTCTATCTACATTTTTGTCAGTGAAAGTTGTCTTCTACTAAGAGCATCTGCAACTTTGTTAGACTTCCCACTTATGTGTTTCAAAACAAATGTATGACTCTGCAAAAACTCAACCAACTTTAAATGCCTTTGGTTCAATTTTCCTTGACTATTCAAATATTGCAAAGCTTGATGATCAGTATACAAAACAAAATCCTTAGGAAGAAGATAGTGTCTCCACTTCTTCAATGCTTGAACTATAGCATAAAATTCTCGATCGTAAACATAATATTTTCCTTTTTCATTATTCAACTTCTCACTAAAATAAGCAATAGGTCTACCTTCTTGGCTCAAAATATCCCCTATTGTACTACCACTAGCAACACAATCTACTTGAAATACCTTGTTAAAATTAGGAAGTGCTAAAACAGGCTACTCAGTAACTTTTTATTTCAATAAATTAAAACTCTAATATGCTCCTATAGTCCACTTAAACTCTTTCCTATCTCCTCTCATTATTTTAGTCAAAGGTCCACAAATACTGCTAAAAATTCTTATGAACTTTCTGTAAATTGAAACCAGTCCATGAAAAGATCTTACCTCTATCGTACTCCTCAGAGTAGGTCATTCAAGGATAGCCTTCACTTTCTTTGGTTCCATTTCTAGACCTTCTCTTGAGACTAAAAATCTTAGATACACCAACTCTTTCTTTACAAAACTACACTTCTTCAAGTTTATCAATAGCTTTTCTTCCCTCAACTTTTCAAACACCTTGTGAATATGAATCAAATGCTCCTCCAATATCTTACTAAATATTAATATATCATCTAGGTAAACAATGACAAACTTACCTAGAAACTCCTTTAGTACCTCATTCATGAGCCTCATGAAAGTGCTTGGTGCATTGGTTAGCCCAAAAGGCATGACTAACCACTCATACAATATGTCCTTTGTCTTGAAAGTAGTCTTCCAATCATTACCGTCTTTGATACTAATATGATGGTACCCACTCTTTAGGTCTATTTTTGTGAAATACTTAGCTCCACACAAACAGTCCATAATATCATCCATCCTTGGCAATGGAAATCTATATTTTATGGTGATCTTGTTGATAGCATGAGAATCTGTACACATCCTCCAGTCTCCATTCTTCTTTGGTGCTAATACTACTAGTACAACACATGGACTCAGGATCTCTTGAATCAACTCCTTCTACAGTAACTCATGAACTTGCCTATTCAACTCTTCACTTTCTATTGGTGTCATTCTATGCACTGCTTTGTTTGGAAAATTGGCTCTTGGAACCAAATCCATCTACTGAATGATCTTCCTCATTGGGGGAAATCCATTAGGTACATTATCTAATACAATATTAGAAAACCCTCCCAACATATCTGTAACTTCTGTAGGTACCTCCTCTACTTCTTCTTTATCATCTTTTGGAATTATAGAAAAACACATATGCTCATGCTTCATACCTTTGAGAAACTCTTTTCCACCAACAACACATATTCGAGCAACACTACATACCTTTTCTTCTTTCTCCTATAATGGCTTCAGCTTATGTTTCACTCCATCCTTGGTCAGAGTGTAGGTATTTTCTCACCCATCATGTATAGCATTTCTATTAAACTACCATGTCCTACCCAAAAACATATGACATATTTCCATAGGTATGATATCACATAGTACCTCATCATGGTAGCTTCTAGTCTTGAATTTCATGGAGCACTGCTCATTGACCATGACCTTGTGGTCATCTTGCACCCAAGCAATACAATATGGGCATGGGTGTTTTTTTCTCTTTAGCTTCAATTTGGTGACCATCATTTCAGACACCAAATTTTCCATACTTCCACCATCAATGATCATATCACAACACTTATCTTCACATTTGCACCTTGTGCAAAACAAGCTCCTTCTTTGATCAGGTTCATTCTCACCACTCAACAAGACTCTTCTGTTAACTAGGACTTCTCCTCTTTTAGCATCTTCATCAACATGTGCAACTCAGCTTGGCCTTCTTTCTTTTATCTATCATTTCTTGGTGCTGGGTACATTTGAATGCTCTATGCCCTTCTTCTTCAAAGTGAAAAAAATTCCCATGGAAGCCTCCTCTTCTAGATCCTTGTCCTCTGCCTTTTCCTCTCTAATCTTTATTGTTCTAATCATGGAAATGATTAGAACTATTTCCCCTTTGGTTCTAATTACTACTTCTAGCCTCATCCTTTTTCTTTTGACCATCATTACGACCTCCATAAGATTGTCCACTAGATCTTCCACCTCAACCTCTTCCACTATTCTTATTGTCAAACTTCTTACTTAGTTTCTCCTCAACTCTTAGGGAAAATTCGTATGCCTCCTCAATATTTTTCATTCGAACTAGATTTCGCTCATCCTGAATACTTGGCCTTAACCTATGAAGGTAACGAGCCACTTTCTCCTTATTAGCTTCTACATGGCTAGTTCTAATGAGAACTTGGTAGAACTCTTCAGTATACTCTTGAATAGATTTTCTCTCTTGCTTCAACCCTTTCATTTTCTTCAATAGATCAAACTCATAATCCATAAGAATGAATTGTCACTTCAGTTCAACTACCATCTATTCCCATCTGGTAATTTTTTCCTTTCCCTTTCGATTCCACTCCAATTGAACCTCTTGCCACAAGATCTTTAAGTGTCCCTTTAGTTTCACCTTCACAAACTTGACCCTATTAGGATCCTCAATATCTTCATACTCAAAGTACTCCTCCAATTCATTGATCTAATTAATCACCTCCTCTAGGTTAAGATTTCCACAAAATGTGGGAACCTCAAACTTAGGTCTTTTTCCAATCTTGGAGATGGCCCTAAAAAGCCTCTCTTCCTCTGGATTTAGAACTGCCTCTACTTTGACATTTTCTTCTACTTCATCCTCATCCTTGCTTTCATCTCTTATGGGAAGATTTATTCCTCTACGCATTTTTTCTTCCAATGCTTGCGTTTGTCTTTGTGGGCTCAAAAACCCTCAAGTGTAACACCTATAGCTCTTCCACCATGCTCTCTTCGTTGAGGTATTTTTGTGCTTCTACTGAAACCCTAGTGCAAATTTCCTCACAATCGGTGATCTATCTAGACACTTAGCCCAAACCACGGTCCTAGTGTAAACTGCCTCATAGTCAATAATCTATCCACACACTCAAGAACTCTAGCTCTGATACCACTTGATGTAGGGGACCCCCTTAATACCATAAACTCATAATAGAAATAAAGAAACAATAGTAAATGTGGAATCATAGAATTCTTAATTACAATATGATAACCCAAATGGGCACCTTCATTACAGTAATTTGCAAGATAGTGATGTGAACTATCACCTAGAGTTGTCCTAAACAATGTTCAAGCCTTTCTTAAATAGGCAATTTTATGCCACTTGAGAAGGTTCTAGATGCTCAAACTTAATACCTAGGGCCGATAGACCCTAACAATACATATAGAGTCCACTAAATACATTTTTGACAAATTATTTTAGAAATTTTGGTAGCCCAACTTTTGAAGGCTATAACTCACGAACCGTTGCTCTGATTGGCTATTATAACCACTTTTCAAAAATTCCAGCTCTTGATCGATAGGCATGGAATTGTGCTAGCACCCTTTCATTACATTTTTGAACCTCATCTGGGCACTCTAAGGCCTCCAACAGTGAGCTTGAAGATTTTTCTACAAATTTTTCCACATAAAATTTGCAATAACTTCTCTGATACTTAAGCTGGAGCAATGAGATTTTTTATGGTAAGCTTATATCTACAAAATGAACCTTCCTATAGAAAATGAGAACATTTTGAGCTCATATGAAAAACTTACTAAAAATAGCAAGCTTATAGAAATAGAAACCACCCTGTCTACTAGTCCTTATTAAAATAGAAAAGACTAGAAATAAAAATATTTTTGGGTGATGCAAGATTGCTCATACACCCAGGATGCTCTTGCATCACTACCTTGATTAAAGGGTTTACACTTAAAACTAAGTACTCTATTAGGATATTTACATAGGCTTGTTAGGATCACTCTATTAAGAGATTTACCTTAATTCACTTTCTATAATATATTAGTACATGTTCCTTTGGTTAACACTCTAATGCTTGATTATAGATATCCTCTCTCCAATTTTGATTTGATCTCCTATCTAATAAACTATGTTTTTTCCTTCATTTCTAGGTTTATATGCCTAATCTTTTCTTCTAATAGCCAAACATGACATCTTTCTCACATGCACTTCTCTCTTTTCTTTCTCTTTCATCTCTTTAGATTTAGGGTTTATGCCCTCATTAAATAAACAACTAGAGAAGGTTTTAGATCATGATCAAGAATCTAGATTTATCCCTTTTTTCCACTTAATCCTTCTATTTTTCTTATTGGTTACACTACCTTCATAGGGATTAATGACCTTTGAAAAATTGTCTAAACAACTCTTTAACTATCTTAGCAATCATTAAATCATTTATAGAAGCTAGCCAAAATAGTTCACATAAGTGTTTGTTCCTTTCCAAACACATATATCGAAGCTAGTTTACTAAGCACATGAATACTCTAATAGTCATTCATGACTATATCTCATGTTGTCACTTGTCTATGCTCAACAATAATTCTATAACTCTACACAAACTAACTCTTTATAGCTCAGTGTCTACTAAATTTTGACTTGGCATAAAATATTACTAAGTACATATTGGGAAGTGGATGTAGAAGTGGATGTAGAATTGTGATTATAGCCTTTCCTTATTCATTGCACTCACACCTTGTATATGTTAGAATATAAAGTCTAAAAATATAACTAAGAGTGGGGGGCTGAATCAATTATCCAACTATTACAATAATTATCAACCTTATTCATTTGTAACCATATGAGCAATATAATCAATAACAATAACAAAATACTCATACATAATAACACTAGATATGTTAACTAGGGAAGCCCTTGATTAGAGGGAAAACCTCAGTGGGGATGGAACCCACAAGATGATGTACTTATATAAGTATTCCATGTTAGAGGATGGACCCTTTTAGGTATCTATAAAATACAGTCAGTACATATCAATCCTTATTAAGAAACCTTGAATCCCAATTAGGAGTTATAGAAGGTAGATGGACCCATTGTCCAAATAGCTTTAGAGGCAAGACCAATCAACCCACTGTCTAAATGATCTCTATATTATTCCTTGTAGAATAATAGAATTAAACTATACTTGTACTTCCTCATCCTCTTTCCTAACAATTAGACTACTCTGCTTCTACTGATCTCAATACCTGATCAATAACTTCACATCAAATAATCCATTTGATCACTTACTCATATTTACCAAAAACTATGCTCTTGTTTGCACACTCTTTGCACTTGATGCACACTTATAATCAAGGAAAATACTTTCCTTTATATCAAGTCCTCAAAAAAATTCCTTGAGTTAGCCTTGAATCTTCCCAAATTAATTATAATAGGACTGAATTAAGATAGTTATTTCACAACTACACAACATTGTCGGCTCATAGTCTTTACAACTTCTCACACATGCAAATCTAGAACTTGCACACTCATTGATGTCATCATCAGACTGTCTTCTATCAGTGTATAACTTCATATGTCATTATTATATCTTGGTTAGAAGGTGCAATCCAATCATTAGAAACTTCTTATTTGGTACTATGTCTTTATACTTCTCTTTGTAAATTAGGCATATATTTTGTATATCTTTGACTTAGTTGATGCACAGTTAACCTCATCATCAAGACATAGTTTAGAACATGTCCCTAACAATGCATCACCTAAACATCAAACCTCTATACTTACAAGCATGATCCATGTCTACTACTATGCCAGTCATCACAAAAACCATAATATGTTATCATCAATGACAAAACATAGTCATGACGGTTGCTAGAAATCTTTAGAATAGCTGAGAGGGGGCACAGGGGGGTGAATCAATTACTCAAGGTCCTTATGTACCACTAAAATAATAAATAAAATATTCACTATACTTCTAATCTTTGTATTACTCAGTCTCTACTAAAAATACTATCTTAAACATAACTTTTTTGCATAATGAAAATATTATAAAATTTCAAACATATAAAGAATTCATCACAAATTTAACACTAGAATTTTTACATGGAAACCCAATTTGGGAGAAACCACCAAAAACATGTAATCTTTTCACTCTTTCAAAGTGAGCTCTACTAAGAGCCAAGCTTATTAAAGGTTACAAAACATACAGCTAAATGTGACTTAGTTAAAGGATTTAATCACCTTATAAGGAGTGGCCTTGTTAGAGGACTTTGATCATTCCATTAGAATGTCACCTAGGTAAGGGATTTACACAGACTATTAAATCTTCCAAATAACTATTAGGTCAACTGCTCTTAAAGGATTTCAATACAAATGATTTACAATGATTAGAAAGAAAATAGTAGCTTTTGGTCTATGATTACAAACACACTTTTGCAGGTGCAGATCTTTGTTTGGTTGATGTTTTGAGTTAGTGATAAGTCCTTCACTATCATCTCTAATCTTGATTCACCTAGAAGTCCTTTAAGAAATCAAACTCCTCTTCTGAAAAATTCTTAAGCCATCTCAGATTCACTTATAAAAATCAATATCATCTCTATAATTTTAATTCTCTATCTTAGCATTCACGCACACTTGTGCATTTTTTATCAAACTTCTTCCACATGCAATGGCACTCACACTAGCCTATTCAAACACAATGGTTTGGATTTGTACATCTTTAAATAGGAAATTCTTTTTTTACCATTTTCTACACCCACCATAGATCTTAGGCTTTACAATGAGGTACAACTTGATTCATTGTATATGTCCATCTTCTTGATCTTCTTCTGGGAACTTCTCTTAAAATTTGTCTATTAGGTCTTTACCTAATCCTCACCTTGAATTCTATGATCCAGCTGGTCAATCTTATCTTCAACATAGTTTACATCTTCCAAGAAATTAATTGTGTTAGCTTGATCTCACAATTTTCTTGAATTCATTCTGAACACTATTACTCGACAATCACTAAGTTCTAACACTCAATCCTTGTAAAAAGTCTTGTTTGGCATCAACTATCTTACTGAGTCAGTACTAATTCTTGGTCAACACTATATTTTCTTGGCACTTACAATAGCTCGGTTGATACTAGGATTACTTGGCATTCCTTAGAATTTAACTTTATTGTTCAGCTTGGCTTAGCTTTCTTGACATAAGCTATCACTTTGCTTTATCAAAGTCTATGTAATCAAATGCCCATTGTAACTCCCTTTTCATAACTCAACCTTTCCTCTAGGTGCTTTTGTTATGAGTAACTTCTCAAATCCTCTTCATCAATCAAAATAGATATTACATTTAGATTAGGTAGAAATATATCATATCAATAGATTTGACATCAATGACAAGACAACAATTGTTCAAATTGTAAGTTTCCAAAAAACTCCTTTGGTATTGATGGATACATCTCTACACTCTCAATAAAGTCTCTACATCTCAATATGTAGCAATATCACTTGTTACAATGCAATCCAATGGATTTCACTCTGATTCTCTTTTTTGAAATTCTTTCTTTGTAAACAATTCTCTCTCTCTCTCTCTCTCTCTCTCTCTCTCTCTCTCTCTCTCTCTCTCATAAAAATATTTTTACATTCTCCCTCTTTCACAAAAAAACCAAAGAAATTTAGCTTTCTAAGCTTCAAAAATCTTCATACATTTGAGTTATGTAGATTTTACATGTCTAGCTAATATATATCATCTGTCTATGATTAATCTGTTATGTTGTACTAAATTATCTACCAAGCAGTTCCCAAAGTAGTATTGCATTGCATCACTATGTAGGATATGTTGATTAGCACATGTGATACAATGCATCTTGTCTCCTTAAGTAGCTTTGGTTAGGGGAATCACCCCTAGTTTACCTCTAAGATATTCATGAGCATCTTTAGTTAATGGTTTTGTGAATATTTTAGAAATTTGTTCTTTAGTATTAACATATTCTAGCTTCAATTCCTTATCTTGAACTAATTTTCTCAAGTAGTGATACTTGATAGCAATGTGTTTTGTCTTAGTGTGCATCACTAGATTCTTTGAAATATTCATAGCACTTGTATTATCACAATAGATAAACACTAGATCTGTAATTTTTTCTTTCATGCCTTTCAGAAATTGCTTGAGCAATGTAATGTTTGAACAATTCACTACAACTGACACATACTCAACTTCAATTGTTGATTGGGAAATGCAATTATGCTTCTTACTTTTCCATGAAACTAATCAGTTTCCTAGAAAGAATGCACCTCCACTAGTTTTTTTTTCTATCATCAATATTTCCTACCGAATCTGAATATGTAAACACTTTCAGTTCAAACTTATCATTTTTTTTTTTTGATAGAGTCCATAGTCTTTTGTACCTTCTTGATACCTAATGATCCTTTTCACTTCCATCATGTGATTCTCTCTAGGATTTTCTTAAAATTTAGTAACTATCCTAATAGCTAAAGCAATATCTAATTTTCTGTGAACAACATACTATAGTGTACCAATCATGGATGTATATAGGGTCTAGTTCACATCAATAGAATCATAATTCTAAGACAACTTATGTCTTGTAGACATAGGTGTACTCATTGGCCTCAAATATTCCATAAAAAAAAGTCTTGAGGATCTCCTTGATATATTTGGATTGTGTAATGAAAATACAAAACTTCATTTGACATACTTGCAATCCAACAAAGAATTTGATTTCACCCATAGAAATTTCAAATTCCTTCTTCATTTCATCAAAAAATTATTTTCACAATTATTCTTTTCCTCCAAATATGATATCATTAACAAATATTTTAGATAACAATACTTCATTATTCTTACCATTCTTCAAATATAGGTTATTGTTATCATTTTTCCTTTCAAAACAAATCTTCACCAAATAGTTATGTAATCTTTCACACCATGCTCTTTAGGCTTGCTTCAATCCATAAAGGGCTTTGTTCAATTTACATACCATGTTCCTTTTGTCTAGATCTACAAATCCTTTAGACTATTCAATGTATACTTATTCTTCTAGATTACCATTTAAAAAATGCATATTTGACATCAATTTGATATACCTTGAAATTCTTGTATGTTGAATATGCAAGGAGAGTCCTTCTCCTTCAAGTCTTGCTAGAGGAGAAAAAGTTTCTCCATAATTAACTCCTTCTTGAGCATAACCCTTATATACTAGTATTGCCTTGCTTCTTTTTACTTCTCTATTCTCATTGAGTTTGTTCCTGAAAACCCATTTTCTCACAATGAGATTTTTTGTCTTTAGGTCTTGGCACTAAAGTCAAAGTATTATTTTTCTCAATCTATTCAATTTCTTCATTCATTGCCTGAATCCAATCTTCATTATCTAAAGCATTTTTTACTATTTTGGGGCTCATCTTCACAAAGTAATCACGTATCATCTTTGAGTCTTTTTCTGTTCATAACACTTGATTCAACATCACCAATTATTTGTTTAGGTTTATGATGTCTTCTCACATATTTTTCTATCATAGGTAGTTTCCTTCTTTGTTCTTCTATAGGTACATCTTGAAAATTAATCAAAATTTCATTTTCTCTTTCTTGTTTAGGTTTTGGTTCATGTTTTGCATGCTCAACATTTTCTATTGATTGGTTGGCCTTGACCGTTTGTGAGTTGACATCTATAATTTGTTGCTCGGCACCCACTCTCTGGTGCTCAACAATTTGATTTTGCATTCTATTATTTCCTGTCTTTTGAGAGACTGCAACTTGATTTTGTTGTTCAATAGGAGTTCTTGGAGTTCATGGAATTAACAGTGGGAAAGTAAACTCTAAGGGGGCAGGGGGGAAGGGGGTTGAATCAATACTTCAAAACTTTAACCATAAAATATTGACCATACATCCATGTCACAATTTATCATGTAAACTGAAATAGCTAGCTACACATGTTCATCCATAGCATGAAACAAATAAAAAATAACATAGTACATTTTTTACCTAGAAACCCTTCAATGACAAGGTAAAACTGGAGTGGGGATGACACCCACAAATATTCACTATTGCAGTTGTAAAATGTATCCAATGAAGGTTAGAATTGTTTCATCATAAACTATGATATACCTTGTTAAAGGCCTACATCTCTCTATGAATAGCGGCATGGTGATTGCAAGAGAAAATTGACTTAGTCAGAGCATTGGCCTCGAGCCATTGTGACGGCCTTTCAATTTCTCTTTAATTGCAACCTATGTTTGCGCAGTAGTAGAGTTTGCATGTAAGATTGGCCTTGTTCTTGATAGTTCCAGGAGATGACCTCCGAAACTTTTGGATTGGGCCCCTTCAAGTTGAAATTCATCTAGTTGATCGAATGAGCTCGATGTGCTTGTATCTATTCCGAGACGGTAATGATGGTCATTAATCTATGGTGGTGAGTATATCCCATTCGGTAATTGCAATGGTGGAGCTAGTGGGAAGTACTTGTCACTTTGTTTTGTTGGATACCCTATATGTAGGTGTCTGCACGGCTTGCAACACACTGCACATTTGGTGTTCGATTCTAAGATGCGCTTGTTGCTGAGTGTATGGAGTTGTATCTTTTAGCCAAGGGCTCCGTCTCTTGGCACGTTCTATCATTGCATTTTTATCCTGCTCGGATGGCAAGAAGGAAAGAGATGGTTGCACGGGTGCATTGCTCGATGTCCCTAATTTCATCAAGGGTCCACTCTCCAGCCTAAGTTTTGCCGATTGGTAGAGTCTTGGGATTGAGAGGGGGGACGGCGAAAGGTTTGGTTACCACTTATGTTCAAAAATATATTAAAGAAAAAAAGGCTTACAAAGACTGCTGAATCTTACCCTGTTAAAGGATTTCAACACCCTGCTAAAAGTGTGTCTTGTTAGAGGTTTTAAACTTACAATAAAAAAAACACCCTATTAAAGGATTTTAAAAATCCTATGAAGACTACTTGATTACGAGACTGATTCACTTGTTAGAATTTTTCAACATTGATCCTTTAGTTAGCACCTCTCTATTAGATATCAGATCTCATTTTTTTTTATGTGTATTTGCTCCTCTTGATCAAATATATCTCTTATGTCCTCTCTACTTTGTTATTTTCTCCTTTAACTAGTTCTACAATTCATTCCTCTCTCAAAATCTCCTTAGTCACCATGAATGCTCTCTATTCACTTAGCATTGACCCTTCTCTTCTCTTTTGCACATACAAACTCTTTAGGGTTTTCCCTCCTTAAGAAGACTTATGTGAGCTATGGTTAGGTAGAAATCAATGATTGTGATTGATCTATTCTTTCACTTAGAACATCCCTTTATCTAATTGGTTGCATGTACTACATATGGATTCTCAATATACCTCCATATCTATCTTGTAGAATTTTAAAATAGTCCTTAAGTCAGCAAAAACATAGTTTACATAGGATTTTTTGCCATTATAAATAACTATACCAAAAATTATTTACTTGGCACTTGAAATCTCTAATGATCAACATTCACTATATCCTTAATATTGTAACTCATCTCCTAAATGACTCGACATCCATTGTTGTACTCAACATCTAAATCACCCAACATGTATGACTTAATTGGAACATGAGTGACTTGTTACATACCATCTGCTCAACACATACTGGTATTTGACACTAATGATTTATATTGCTTAGCATAAACTACTTACCTGACACATAGAAAGTTTTTTAAGTAACAACTTAAATTGTTTGTCACTACCTTGTCAAAATGAAAATGAGATCAATAATCTCCTTTGTTGACATGAGTGGAAAAAACACTTTGTCATTCATATACAACCTAGCTTATGTGCATACCATCTGCTCAACACTTAATAGTGTTCGACACTAATGATGTATATTGCTCAACATACACTACTTGGCACATATAGAGTTCTTCTAAGTAATGACTTAAGTGTTTTGTCACTGCCTTGTCAAAACAGAAATGAGATCAACAATCTCCCCCTTTGACATGAGTGTAAAAAACACTTTATCATGCATATATGACCTAACTCAGATAATCTGCATACATTACTTGGCTCTCATACAAAATTTCATAATTTCAAAAATTTTCACAACTAATGACTTTACTGTCATACCTCTCAAAATTATAGCTCCCCCTGAGTTGAGTGTTTATTTTTGTTACTAAATTTTGTATAACTATTGTTGAGTAAATGTGCTATACTTTGCTTGTCACCTATTTCTATCTCAAAACTATGTTTTGCATGTGTAGTTCCTTTACTATCCACTTTTATTCACTATAACTCCTCATAGCTACTATCCCTATGGTACACTGATAGTGTGTTTGTCCAAAACAAAATTTTGGAGCTCCATGATTATTTTGAATGTTGCATCCCATTTATTGCATGCTACCTCTAGAGATTGGTATTGGACATCTAGTTCGGAAGCCATCATGTGTTAAAATTTGATTATATTATGTCCATGTTTTAGCAAAGGCTAGCTCCTTATGCAATACTTCCATGTTTGGGGTCAACATGGACTAGATACTAATCAAGGTAGCCCTTATGTTTTCATCTTGTGAATGTAATGCAACTAGCTTACCTTGAGTAGAGAGTAGTCTCTATAAATGAGTTTGGCTTTGACAAGGATATAGTTTCAATGTTGTACTTGTAGACTATAGATCTCCTTGCAACCAATCAATAGCCCTCTATACCTCTTGTGTGAATAATTTCACATCACAAAGCTTTGTGTATAGAGAAAAAATATTATCCAACACCTTTTTCACATCCTCCATTTTTGGTTGCTAAACCAACCCATCTTACTGCAATAGCACTAGAAATATTTTCAAAAACTTTAGAGTGAAACTTCTTTTCAAACCATTCTAGAAGTTTAACATTAAACTCTAGATCTTTATCCCTGATCTTATCAATTATATTGACTAGTTTCTCAATGATTGGTTTTTTTCCACTCGGCTCTAGTAGACTAAATACATCAAGAAATATCTCTTTGATGTCATGAAGTACTTGATTCTACTTATACTCTTGTCTAAGCAACTCTTTATGTTTCTTCCTTTCAAGAACATCATATAGAATTCTCATTTGTTCCATGGTGATTGTTGCAAGATCAAACTTTTGTAGTTCAATCATCTCATCTAAGTTTACATCTCAATAAGATGTACCTTTTTCATACTTAGATGTACTAGGACTAGGCCTTGATATTTGTAAGGGTGTATCATATGTACTCGGTCATTGAAGAGTTTGACTAGTAGGAGGAGATACAAAAGATGCTAGGGTAACCAAGGTCTATATAGAAATTGGTTCCTCTTTCTTAGTAGTCAACACTAACTCTTTAGTCCTATCCCTCTCCTTCACTATGTTGTCATCTCCACCTTTCACTTGTGCGATACATGCATGGATAGCTTCCTAACCTGTGTGGACTTCTATCCCATCATTCTCAATAGTTAATACTAATCTAACATTAAAGGATTTGGCACTAATGTGTTGATATCTAGTGTCATTTATCCTTTTCCTGATATACCATAATAGGCATTACAATTTTTTATTCTATAGAATAAGGGCGCACTTTGGATGATTCTTGTTATTTCTCCCTTGTAGATGTTAATTCTTCTATCCCAATCTCATCTACTCTCACCAATATAGAATGACTGCATAATTTAGCTACAGTGGTGGAGTCAATCAAAAGTTTCTTCATATCTTCCTCTATCAACGGATTGATGTTCTGAGAAGATTTGTTAGGAAAATCGTTAATTTGTATTAATTCTAGGTGACATACATTGTCTACATGTGGAGAGATAATAGTCAACACTTGAACCTCTAGTACATTTTGATCAACTTGTTGCTCATCATAAACTATGGCCTCTATTGTTGTTGTTGTTTCAGTACATCCCACATGACCATCCTTGACTTGGATTTATTTTCCTTGTTCATATTTCTTATCTCAAACATCCTTAGGAGCTTGATCACTTAGTTTTTTTTGTTATCGACTCATAGATAACTTTCCATATCTAGGTGCTCTATTTGACAACCTCTTCAACATGATTTTGCAAAATATTAAAAGCTCTATATTTGGGGAAAAATATCCCCTTGACTGATGAGGGATTGTGGCTTACCACCTAAAATTGACTGATGTCATCTGATTCTATACTTTCCTCATCTAACTTAGCTGTAGGAATACATTTTCTCCATGCTTAAGTCTTCTTTGTAGCCTGACTCAAATCTATTGAGGCAATATATCTCTTTCCTTTTGGTTTATCTACCTCCTCTACTCACTTAGTGGTTTCCCTTGTGCATGACCTAGTAATAGTTACTATTGGCTTTTGTTGTGAAAGTTTCAGAACGTTCTTCTTGGGTTTCTCCACTTTAGTCTCCTTTGCTTTCCTCTTCTTCTTTTCATGTCACTTAGGTGCTTCATCAAGTTCTTCTCCCTTAGAACCTTCAACATTCTCTTCTTGATCTTCTTCTTGGCCTTGAGTGAGTGCCAATGAGGCTTCAACTTGATGTTCTTCTTCATCATTTTCACCTTCTTCTACTTATTCATCTCCCCCTTCACCAAATCTCTCTTATAGCTTCTTCACAAGCTTTTTTTTCTTCCTTATCATAGTAGGTATCTTCAAATCAATAGTGATAAACTTCATTTGGCTTTCTCATAGTTTCCAAATGAGGTGGCACTCTTGTCAACTTCTTCTTCCACTAAAGCTATAATAGTTGCAAATGCCTCATCCACATTGATTTCATAAGGAAATGGCTTGAACCATCTAACCCTACTTATTGCAGCCTATACATATACTTAATCAACATCAACTAAGAAGAAAATATCATTATAATGTTTCTCCACCACTGATACTAGAATCCTTAGTCTTTGCTTCATAGACTTCTTGAAATCTTCATAGTTTATCATTACTATTTCAAAATTTTCTCTAAGTTTCTCTATCAACTCTAAAATGTGCACTGTTACCAACCTATTAGTCTTCCATGTTATTTGACCAAATGTGGGAAAAGTATTTTACACATAGAAAAATATGTAGACAAGTAGTGCACAAAATTTGCATTATGCACTCATTGTCTTCCTTATGGCTTCCAAGTTTTCTAATAACTATTGAAGTTGTAACTCAACAAGGTCATAAGTATGGTCTTTCTTGTAACCCAAATCCATAGCCATGCAAGATGCATTGTTCAATCTACTTGATTGAATGAACTTGTGAGCAATTACTCTCACTACAAAGTCAATCAGGGGATCTAAAATAGTGTTTATGGACATCCCTCTCCTATTCCACATTGCCCCTATGTTTCTCTCAATTACCTCATTTGCATCACTTTGTTGGAATACTTTGGAATAACTAAGAGAGGGGTGAATCAATTATCCAAGGTCCAAATGTATAAATAAAACTTTTCATAGCTTAGTGAACCCATAAAACATTATTCATCATGCATGCATTCATAAGATTATGCAATCACTTAAAACCTGTAGGTTACTATCAAATCAACTTGTAGGAATGTAAAACATTAAACATAATAGATACATCAACACATTTAACACAATAATTTACATGGAAAACCAATTTGAGAAAAACCACCAGCTACATGCTACTCTTTTTCACTCTTCTAAAGTGATGTCCTATGAAAGGTTAACCCTATTAAAGGTTACAATACACACTGTTAAATGTGATCTTGTTAGGAGTGAGCCTTGTTAGAGAACTTTAGACCATCCACTTGGAATGTTACCCAGTTAAAATATTTACAAATGACTATTAGGTCAAACTTAATCCAAAGGATTTACCCTAGACTGATGTAATTGTTAGAGAGTAATAGTAAGGCTTCATTTGATACAACTTACAACTTCATTTTTAGATTACATATCACTATTCAGTACTCCATTCTACCTACCTTCATACATTGTAGCTCTAATAGCTTGGTCACCCTTCAAGCATTCATATTCTTAAGCCTTCTTGCTTGACATGCGATTGCAGACACTTCTCTTAGGTCACTTTATGAAGCAAAACCCTTGACTCCTTGTCTTCCTTAGGTTCTTGCACATGACAACCTTGATTCATGACCAACCATTCCCATAAATAGGAAATTAAGATCTTTTGTTGCTCATTCTCCATTGTCCAATTTAGGGTTAGGATGGATTAGGTAGGATACAATGATTCTATCCTACATTCCATATCTCTTCTAGAAACTTCTCCTTGAATCCTCTTTGAATTCACGTAAAAATGGTTTACCTTGAATTTTATGCCACCAACTCATCAACCTTATCTTCCACCTGGTTCACATAATCCAAGAAAGCAAAATTGTCAGCTTAGATCCATCAAATTCACAATCTTTCGAATAGTGTAGCAACTCAACATTATCAAGCTTCTATTGCTCGACACACACTGCATTTCTTGGAATCCTTTGTGAAATTACTTGACACAAACTAAAGTTTACTGGTACTTAGCATCAACTAAACTTTAATCAACATCCACTATTCTACTCGACATACACAAGAATAAATATTTACTTGGCTCCAACTAATTTTCTACTTGGCTTGCACTGACTTTTCTTGGCACCTACTATCCATTCAATCAAGCTTAGTAGACAAACTTTGTGTAACTTGTTCTTCTAAAATTTCTTAGTGTAATAAGCCTTTGTAGCCTTAGGTAGATTATCAATACATCATGTTATCAATGTCTTAATTGATTCTTGTACTCCTCTACATAATCATAACTCAACCTTTCCTCTAGGTGCTATTGTTACATCTTTTGATCAAATCTTCTTCATCAATCAAATAAGTGATAGTACTTAAATCATATAAGTAGTTGTCGTGCCAACAAATAGAAAGTTTTACATTAGTGGTAAAATAATGATTGAAACACATAGTCTTCTTCAACAATCTCCCTCAACAATGATCTTTTTCAATCTGATCTGAAAAATCTCCCTCTTTGATTATCTTCTTCAATATATTATCAACAATCTCCCTCTTTGGCACTAATGGAAAACCAAACTGATCAACCAAATGGGAAACATCTTGTTCAACCAAACTAACTGGGTTAAAATAGTAAGACTAAAAAAATAAAAAAATGAAAATAATTCCTTGAAATCTCTCCCTCTATCAGTAGCTTCCATCTTCTGAATAGGTTACAAAACTCTTTCTTATAACTCCCTCTAAATTTCTTCTTGTATCTCTCTTACTATATTTCCCTCTTACTAGTTAGATGTTTAGGATTTCTCCCCATTTCTTGCATTTTACTGTCTCCCTTATCATACTTGTGTTTTCCTTGACTCAACAATTTTCTCCCTCTAAGATCCATTGTATCTCCCTCTGATCAATAGGTCTCTCCATGCTATTATCTCTCTTGATCAATAAAACTCTCCCTCTTTGACAACAATGCCAAAGACTTGTCATCTTAACATGACAGATATAGGCTTTTCAATTTCTTGAATTTCTCCCTCTGTTACCTTTCTTGTGACTGATTTGAAGTTTGAGCTATTTGATTACTTTAGAAAACTCCTAAAGTAATATCCACTACATCAATGTGTAACATAAAAATCATCTTGTTTGATGTAGGGAACTCCTTTTGTTACTTAGATAGCCTTTGATAGGGGTATCACCCCTAATTTATCTCTTAGATACTCATAAGCATCCTTAGGTAATGCTTTTGTGAATATGTTAGTGATTATCTCTTTTGTGTTAACATATTCCATCTTCACCTCTTTACCTTGAACTAACTTTGTCAATTAATGATATTTGATTGCAATGTGCTTAGTCTTTGTGTGCATTAATGGATTCTTTGATATATTGATAACACTTGTATTATTACAATAAAGTATCAATGGTTCTGTGATCTCTTCCTTCACACCTTCGAGTAGCCGTTTGATCCATACAATGTTTGTACAATTTACAACAACAACAACAACATATTTAGCTTTAGTAGTAGATTATGAGGTGCAGTTTTCTTTCTTGCTAGTCCATGTAACTAGCCTCTTGCCTAAGAAAAATACTCCTCCACTAGTACTTTTTCTATCATCAATGTTTCCAACCCAATCAATATTGACATAGGATCCTAATTCAAATTTCTCATTTTTCTTATAGTATGGACAAAACTCTTTTGTTCTTTTCAGATATCTCATAATTCACTTTATAACCATCAAATGATTCTCCCTGGGATTATTAGAGAACCTTGTAACTATCCCTACAAATAATTCAATATTAGGCCTACTATGTACTATATATTGCAATTTTCCAATCATAAACTTGTATAATGTTTGATTCACCTCAACTAAATCATCATTATTTAACAACTTGTGTCTTGTCACTATAGGTGTACTTACTAGTTTGGAATCCTCTAATCCAAAAGTCTTTAATATTTCTTTGACATACTTTGACTAAGTGATGTATATACCATATTTCATTTGATATACTTGCAAACCCACAAAGAATTTTATCTCTTCAAACATAGACATTTCAAATTCTTGCTTCATTTCATTTGCAAAATCCTTACATAAAGCATCTTGACCTCCAAATATGATATCATCAACAAAAATTTTAGATAACAAAATACCTTTTCCTTTCTCTATCTTCATGTATAGATTGTTGTTATCATCAGTCCTTTCAAATCCAATCTTCAAAAGATAATTATGAAGTCTCTCATATCATGCTCTTGGTGCTTGTTTCAAACCATATACAACTTTGTGTAGTTTACATACCATGTTCTTATTGTTAACATCAACAAAACCTTCTAGCTATACTATGTAAACTTCTTCCTCTAATATGCCATTCAAAAATGCAGATTTAACATCCATTTGATAAACTTTCAAACCTTTTTATGTAGAATATGCAAGTAGACTTCTTACTTCTTCAAATCTAGCAATAGGAGTGAATGTCTCTCCATAGTCAATTCCTTCTTCTTTTGCATATCCTTTGCAAACTAAAGTTTCTTTGTTCCTTGTGACTTCACCATTTTCATCTAGCTTGTTTTAGAATACCCACTTGGTGCCAATCACATTTTTGTCTTCTGGTCTAGGAACTAGAGTCCATGTTTTGTTTTTCTCTATTTGTTCAATTTCTTCTTCCATGGCTTTACTCTAGTAATCTTCTAATGCATCTTTCACTGATTTGGGTTCCTTCATTTTCATGCCCAAAAATACAGGGTGAAAACACACAATTTTATTTTAATCTTAAAATTCATAAATTGATACATATCACTATGTTTATCTAATTAACTTCAATCAAATGAATATGATTACAAATGATATGAATACTATAGGAAGAGTGAAACATCATCATTTTATCCATTTTCAAATAAACAGATGCAAAGAACTGAAATATTTAAAGGCTCCATGCAAGAATATTACTCAATCTTTTCTCTTCTATTAATCAACCTGGTTCAAGGCTCCATCGGGAAAGAACCAGTAAGAAAACCCAACATCTTTGCCAAATACATCAAAATTTAAAATACATTTTTACATAATGCTACAATCTAATTGAATTCTCTTCTAGGTCTTTCACAAGAGGTATTTTCCAATATCTTCAATGCAACAAGAGAACCATGGAAAGACAAGGACTGACCTAGAGGTAAAGCAATGTATAAGATGAACAACTCAAGCATGCATCCCAATCTAGTTTTACACAATAGGTCCAAGCATAGAACCTAACTAGGGGGGAGGTGGATTTTCTCAATGGAAGATGTCAATCACCATGCCATAACATAGCCCTTTCGAGGCTAAAACTTCAAGAACTTCCATTCTTCTACAAGGCCCTTTCAAGGATAATACCACAAAGATTTTCATTCCTTTCCATATTCAAGAATTCACAATATCATACAAGGCATGTGATGAAAAGTAGGGGCCCATACACCCTACCCTCTTTCCCTCCTCTCACCATGAGAGGAGTCTCTACACCATTGAGGTCCAACTTATGCCCTACACTCATACATGGCCACTTCTTCCCTATCCAAGGTGAGTAATGCCAAAATAATCCCCATGAAATCCCCTCAAAACAAATCATCAAGACAAGCATAAGGATGCATCAAGGACAAATAAAAATCCCTCCAAATCCATTCCAACACACAAGCAAGAAGAAAAAAGAACAACACAATACTTTATACAAGATTCAAGCATGAAAACATGAAGAACAAAACCAAAAGAGTGAAGAATTCCTACCTTCACAAAATGTTATGGCAAATGGTGGTTTGAGAAGAGCTTTCCCTTTTCTTCCTTCAATCTTCCAACTTCCTCCAAAACTAGAGGTTGGGTAACAACCCCAAAACTACTCCAAAGAGCCTCTAAGTATGATCCCTAACTCAACTAGACTTCAAGTAACTCCAGATGGAGTTTGAGTCACCAACTCAAGTAGGATACAATCAATTTTCGCAATAAACTAAACATAGGGTTTTAGAGTGACCCTAAAAGTCAAACAAAGAGGCTAAGGGGGTGGAAAGTACTCCCCACCCATACCCTTACCCCTAGGGCACTTAAATTTAATGTTTTTAGGCCTTAAAGACTTAATATGAACCAAAAAAAAGCTAAGAAAATTTTAAGACCAATTAACAACCTTCAAAGAAAGATAATGCAAAGATAGAACAAATTAACAAGGGGTTTTAGTTTCGTCTTTCCATTAGGTTTCCTGACTACATATCCTGCACACTCATTGCACACATCAGTAGGTTCAAGAAATCACATGCATTATGTAATTTACATATCAAAAAAAACATATAAATTAAAACATCCATTTTTCTAATAATCAATTGTTTATCTAATTCTACTCATATTTTCGACTGCTAAAATTGCATAATCAAAGTGTTTGTTTTGCATTCATTTACTTCATCATCGTATATGTTCATAAAGCATAAAATGATAAAAAAAAATATCTAAAAGAAAAGCATCAGACGTCATAAATAGCATAATAATGTTCAGTTCATCAAATAGTGTCCCGACATATCAAGTCATGAGTATCAAAAAAATAATGTATCATCTATGCTACGATGGGTTGGAGTGAGGCCTCACAAATCAAAACATGAATCTTTCATTTAAGAAACCCTTTCTTATTTCTACACACCTTTAATCATTATAAATTACATAATCAATGTAACTTTATTCATTAATTTAGATTAAAATACTAGAATAATCATCGTTAAGCATGCATATAATTAAACATCATTAATAAGGAAAAATTAACTATCTGAAAGCATACCACTTAATCATCAAGGTACCAAAATCAGTGACCTCATTATTAGGTGAAAATACCTTACATCACTAATAGTAACAATTAACATTTTAAACAGTCGAGGTGATGAAATAGTTCTACAATCACTAAGTATTAGAACATGGATAAATCAACTACTCTAGATTTCATTATGAAATTCACAATATAAGCATTACTTCATATCTATTTCCAATCTCCTATAATGGTTTTAACAGAGGGTTCATATTTGATAAGTACATACAAGGAGGGTCCTTACATCCTCCCCCACTAGCCTTTGACTTCCTCTTGGAAGTCACACAACTAGAATGTTTCATCGTATGGTAGACCTTGTCTAGACTTGTTCAAAAATTTACTCTTATAAAAAGAATAATTAATAATTCACATACATACTCAGGGGAGATTACACATTTTCTTGATTATCATTACTAAAAAATCAAGTTTACTTCATAGCTCTAACATGGTTACATTTTTATATTTATTATTTTTTTTTTTTCCAGGGTCAAACACTTCTTAAAACATATAGGTCACATTAAAAAAAACTTTCTAATCTAAAATAAATATACCTATAGAGTCTCTATCCATAACAATATCATAAGATGTTCTGAAACACACGTACCCACTCATTAGGGTAATAGTCATAAGGGACTCCCTCAATGAGGTTTCATATTAAGCAACTTTTCCATTTATATAAGGTTAATCAATTTTCTATAGAGTTTCCATGACACACTAATACTTGATAGGATACTTAACAAGTCCATCGCTACACATGCCCCTTACCAACTAGAAGTCCATTCTATTAACTCATAACCTTATCTATATTTATGTTGAGGTGCAATCTATTACTCATAACGGTCAACAAAATTCACTGCTACTAATCTCAAAGTCTTGGAAGAGGGTAGGCATGACTACTCTCACTAATGACCCCAAACCCTAGTGTTATATATATGCTTGATTGTCAGGTATCCCTCTAGTAGGATTAGCATATGTCACTTTGCCAACAAAATTTAAAAGAACGTGCCTCACAATTTAAATTCAACATCAAGGATGAGAGATCCAACGCATAAGTCTTAAACCAAAGAAATAAAGAGTGGCCACAATAGTAAAAATTTAAATCAAGAAATAAAGAGAACCAAGAGGAAAAATAGAATCATCAATAATGCAGTTGGCTAAACAGCCCCACCTCACACTATTGGAAAGAGGAAAGAAAATTGAAATACCAATATCTGAAATCAACAATTAAGGAAATAAATCCAATTACTTACAAAATTTACATCACTAACATAATGCGGCCAGACCAAGGTCACTGAGGAAAATGAGGAATCTTAGGTCCTCCAAATACATTGCAGGGTTCCTGAATCAAATTTGGGTGGTGGTCTAAAGACCATGTCGCTCAAACTCTGATATCCTACACCAAAATAAATACAAACTAAAAAAATACTAGAATACTAACATCCACCAACAAATATCCTTTATTAAATTCTAACATCAACAATTAACATCTAATTTAACTTGCTTATTTAAAATCTAACTCTCTTTACCCTAACACAAAACCCCATGCAATCCTTACTAACACTACTAAATAAAATATCTTAACCCAAAAATAAAACTAACTTTCCAGCTTCATAATACAAATCTTATAATATCATTATACATTACTAATACAACTAGCTAAGTATTAATCCATAATAACAAACAAACTATCTTAATCTTAATTATAATCTAACATTAAATCATTCTAACTAAAATATACTAAATACCCTTTTCAACTAACACTAATCAAAATCTAACAACAATTAATATTAGTTAAATAAAATTGAACTTACAAAACAAAAAAAGACAACATAGTTACTAGTGAAATATTATCACCCTTAACTTAATATAGTATTAATATTAAAACAATAATAATAATGATATACTAATTCTAACAAAAAAATTCTAACATAAAAATATCCTAATTTGAGAATAATAAAATAAAGTTTATATCTAATCCATCTCCAATCCTACTCTGTAGTCAAATTAAAAACCAACATTAATAATTAACACTATAAGATATAACCAGATGTTAAACTAAGCCATAACAAATTATAAATAACCTGAATACTATTAATATTGACAACTAATCTATCTCTAACTTGAATTTATTATCTTTTTAACATCACCAAATAAATTAAATAACAACTAATTCTATCATTAAAAAATAATATAACAACTAACATCTAACATTTAGAATATACTTACTACTTAACAATAAAACTAACTACTTTCTGACATTTAATACACTTTTAATGAATAAAATAACTAACTAACTTTCTTACTTACTAACCCATTTCCTACTAACCCCTACTATCTTACTTAGGACTAATTAGAACAAATGATGAACAAAATAACTTTTCCCTATGTGAGTGGTCACAATTTAAGTTATATGCACAACAATTGAGATACAGGTTACCTAGTTGTGGCTTTAATTGACCACAGTTCGTATCAATGATGACACTGCATTAATATCTTAGGTAAGTTCATAGTCTATTCATGCAACCATCATATCGGCTAGATTTGAGTATCGCTTAAAGCAATTACCAAGGATATCCGGATGTACAGATGTGGCTTGGCATATTTAAAGTACCCATGATGTCCAATACTAGTTCTAAATTCTTCATTATTGTCACTACTTTGGTGATTCTAATTGTGTTGAAAGGAATCCTATTGCAATAAATTAATTGAGCAATGCCTTAAATTGAAATCTATTCTATCTCATTTTTGAAGGCCTTCTCCAATGGACCCCTTGTTAGTTTTATGATCAGATTAATGAAATGCAGGTGTGAAGTAATTCACGCAAAAAAATTGCACGACACCTACCCTAGGAAACCTTCCAACTCGAAGATGAAGCTCAGCAATAGGAGTATTAAATTATATTCATTGGTTGATAGACATCTGATTTCAAATTTTTCAATATCAATCTAACTGTAGCAATCTACCAATACGAATCAATCTTTAATATGTATCGATCTGGCAATAGATACTTGTCTAATGAAATATCAATCAACATGCATGCATGAATATAGATCTATTAATACTTGATAGTATGCATGCTTGATAGGGTGATGGTCTGTCCCATGTCAGGGCACAACAAATTTGTGGGGGATAAGTGTTGGTTCAGACCCAAACTTGCTTCCTCCAAAATCAATGCGTGAGAGACTCTTTGTTTGAAGTTCTTTTATGGCAGAAGAACTCCTTATATTATACATATTTGATGGCTTGTACTATTTTGCGTATCCCATGTGGTGATTTGGCATTGATGACATGACACTGTCTTGCTTCCTCATGAGTTTGTTCATATTTTGTGTTGCTTTTGATGCATATCACTGTTGTTGTTGATTAGTGATTTAGTATGCAGCTTAACGGATGATAACTCATGATGGTCCACTGATATAACTCCTATTTCTGTATGGTTTTTTGGACCAATGTAACCTTGATCTTCAAACTCACACAGAAGGTGAAGGATCTTTATATACTCCCTAGCTTCCACCTCTAATAGCATAAATCTTTCATGGTAAAGATACTTGACCAAAGCTTCAGCAACTGCGGTTTCTAGCTTCGAACCTCTGTCAAAATCAGCTGAATAGCCTTCCAATCTGGATAGCAATTGTCTAATTACCCCTCGGGCATGCGTACTACTCATTAGATGCATTGGTGGAATGCGAAGAAAATTTAGAAAGGGACTGATTATTTGCTCCATCTCCTCTGTACACGTGTGTCCTGTTATCTCATTAATTGTGGATACTAGTTTGCTTTGTAATTGGCATATGTTGCATTACACACGTAAGCTAAGGATGGCTACCTCCTGAAGGTCAAGACATGTTGGTCCAAGCTAGCACCTGCTGTCCAAGGAATAAATGAACTGATTTAAGCTTGCCTACATGTTTTTCCAAATAGTCTCCTCCAATATGGTATGCGTGACAAGGCATTTGTTACATGAAACAAGGGCAGATGATTTCATAAAGCCACCCACCTTTCTAACCCAGCCAACCAAGCAAGGTGTCATGTGGCTCAAGACCTAAAAAGGTACGTATTTTCAAGTTTGAATAGCATCAAAGGCTCTCTCCTCTAAACAAGCCAATTTTTTTTTAATAAAAAGCAAGCCTTACCATTCTCCTTGGGTGGCTTCTTATGGCGACTTCAGCAAGGTCTCCACATGGGTGCATGGTCCAAGGCTTGTCAAGGCTACTTTATCTCCCATGACATGGTCATGGGTGGGAGTTTCTAAATGAGTAAGATTTTCTTTGATATTAAGAGAATCTCTAGGAATATGCTCTGTTGTAAAGGAGATTAAAATTTTCCCCATACAAAATATAGCATCCTGTAGGTTCTTATTTTGAATGCATATATATATATATATATATATATATATATATATATATATATATATATATATAGAGAGAGAGAGAGAGAGAGAGACTTTTCTCTTACTTCTTTTGAAAGTCTATATATATTTTTGAATTATAACATAGATTTTAAATGTCTTGCTAATACAACAAGATAAGATTATTTTTCCTTCCAATCACATACAAAAATGTGAGACGAGGTTTAGTTCATGTATTTTTAAATGTTGACTCTCTTCATAGACCCATTATTGCCCAAGTGTTATGAAACCTAGCTCTGATACCAAAATGTCATGCCCAAAAATACGGGGCAAAAACACACAATTTTATTTTAATCTTAAATTTCATAAATTGTTACATATCACTATATTTTTCTAATTAACTTCAATCAAACAAATATGATTACAAATCATATGAATACCATAGGAAGAGTGAAACATCATCATTTTATCCATTTTCAAATAAACAGATGCAAAGAACTAAAATATTAAAAGGCTCCATGCAAGAATATTACTCAATCTTTTCTCTTCTATTAATCAACCTAGTTCAAGGCTCCATCACGAAAGAACCAGTAAGAAAACTCGATGTCTTTGCCAAATACATCAAAATTCAAAATACATTTTTACATAATGCTACAATCCAATTGAATTCTCTTCTAGGTCTTTCACAAGAGGTATTTTCCAATATCTTCAATGCAACAAGGGAACCATGGAAAGACAAGGACTAACCCAGAGGTAAAGCAACATATAAGATGAACAACTCAAGCGTGCATCCCAATCTAGTTTTATATGATAGGTCCAAGCATAGAACCTGACTAGGGGGGAGGTGGATTTTCTCAATGGGAGATGTCAATCACCATGCCATAACATAGCCCTTTCAAGGCTAAAACTTCAAGAACTCCCATTCTTCTACAAGGCCCTTTTGAGGCTAATACCACAAGGATTTTCATTCCTTTCCATATTCAAGAATTCACAATATCATACAAGGCATGTGATGACAAGTAGGGGCCCATACACACCCTAACCTCTTTCCCTCCTCTCACCATAAGAGGAGACTCTACACCATTGAGGTCCAACTTATGCCCTACCCTTGTACATGGCCACTTCTTCCCTATCCAATGTGAGTAATGCCAAAAAAATCCCCATGAAATCCCCTCAAAACAAATCATCAAGACAAGCTTTTGAATCACTATGTGCATCTCTATTAGGTAACATAGTATCTCTTTCATTTACACTAATCTCAATATCAAAATGTTCTTCAACTTCATTATGTAACTCGACATCTGAATGTAACTAAATTTTTTAATACAACTTGACATTCATAGTGTGTGACTCAATAGTCACTAAAACTTGTTATTGGTTTGTAGTTTGATTTGTAGCATCTTCTTCAGTAGGCATACCTTCATAAAAGTATACAAATGATTTTTATTCTTTGGATTCTTTCATAGGTTTATCCTTATACACTTCTGTATATTCATCAAAATTCATATTTGCACTTTTCACAACTTTGTTAGTGTTAGTATTCGAACACTTATAAGCTTTACTTCTTGTGGAATAGCCTAGGAATATACCTTCTTCCATTTTTGCATCAAGTTTACCATTCCTAAAGTCCTTAATAATGTGACACTTACTTCCAAATAACTTAAAGTATTTTACATTGGGTGAGTATCCATACCATAGTTCATAAGATATTGAATGAGTACCTTTCTTGACTTGTACATGGTTCAAGGTATAGACAATTGTACTTACAAATTCTCTCCACGATTTCAAAGGAATATTCTTCTCCATCATGAGTGTTCTAGCATAGTCCATTATAGATCTATTCCTCCTTTCAAAAATCCCATTTTATGGAGGGGTTCTAGGGGTAGAAGTCTATCTTTTGATTCCTCTATCATTATAGAACATCTCAAACTCATTTGATGTGAATTCTCCTCCTCTATCAGATCTCAAACACTTTAGACTTTTACTTGTTTCTTTCTCAACTCTTGCTAAGTACCACTTTAACATTTGGAAAGCATCATATTTTGTTTTTAGAAACATAACTATACTCATCCTAGAATAGTCATCAACAAATAGCATAATGTACTTATCTAATTTGTATCTTTGCACATCAATTGGTCTACAAAATTTAGTATGAATAATCATTAGTATTCTTTTAGAGTTACAAGTTTTACTCTTAAATAATGACTTTATCATTTTTCCTAACTGATACAATTGTTTTCATATTACATTATCAGGCTTCTTCAACTTAGGCAAACCTCTAACTTTCTTCATGTTACTGATACCAACCAAGTTATCAAAATTAACATGACATAACCTCTTGTGTGATAGCCATACATCATCAAATTTTACAAGACAAGTAGCATCCTCTATGTCAACATAGAATAGATTACTTCTAGTTTGATCACCCTTTCCAATTAGTTTTCCATTTGTTTCATATATCTTAGCAATATTTTTTTCAAACTCAACCTTGTATCTGAAATTATTTAGTTGTGACACACTCAAAAAATTATAGTTAAGTCCTTCCACATAGTAAGCATTGTCACACAAAATCTTATCTATGAGTTTGATAGAACCTTTTCCTTTTATCAAACAAGGTGCATCATTATCAAATCTTACACTATTTCCATCATAAAAATTCTAGGTAATGAACTTACTTTTGTCTCCAGTCATGTGATGTGAACACCCACTATCAATGATCCATCTATCATTCTTGTTTACAGAAGTCACAAGCTGAGTTGCCTCATCTTCATTAGATTCATTCTTCATTACAACATACACCACTTCATCATCATGTTCATTAGAATCATCCATTGTTTTCTCTTCAAAAATGTAGCATGACTTTTTGCTTTTATCTTTGTATTCCTTGTTGTCTTCATCTCTTCTAATTTTTTTATTTGTCACCACCTTTGTAGTTCTTCTTATTTGGACATCTAGCAACAATATGACCAACTTCATTGCAATTGAAACAATTGATAGGTAACTTACCTTCACCTTTGTGGAATCTTCTTGCTAGTAGTGCTTCAAGCTATTCTACATCCTCCTCATCTGTATCATTGTCACTAGACACATACTTCTTTTTATTTTCATCAGGTTCTTTCAATGATACCTTAGCTTTGAAAGTAGATTCACTCCTTTTAAGTTTGTAATTATCAAATTTAGATAGCTCAAAGTAGTGAGTCTACCTACTAGACCTTCAAGTGATAGTTTATTCCCTAGTATGCATCTCAGTTCTTGAATTACAAAAAATCTAATAGCATATACAAGAAACAATGTCCTTTAAACTTTTCTTAGTATAGTATAATCATCTATATTACTAGTAGCTCCTCTTATTGGATTGACAACTTCTTTTATCCTTTCAACATATTCAAAAATATTTTCTCCTTCTTCCATTTTCATATCATCAAATTTACCTTTGAGACTTTCATCTTTGGCTCTTAGAACATTTGCATCTCCTCCATAGATAGTGGTTAGGGCATCCCACACTTCCTTCGCACTGTCAAGAATTTTGATATCATCAAATTTAGCATACCTTAGGGCAGAGACAACCTCTAGCATTGTCTCATTATGTTCTTTCTTCTTTTTCATATCCTCAGCTATTGGAGCTCTAATAGGATCAACATGCTTAGTAGAAATGGTAGATTGTGCATGATCTCCAACTCCTCCAAGGTGTAGCCTTATAAAACTTTTCCATGTAGGAAAGTTATCTCTATTAAGCTTGGGTACTTCTCTTTTTGACATCTTGATCTTTGTGCTTCTAGTACCTTCAAACTAGTCCTCTTAAGTAGATGGCACTAATACCAATTGTTGGAATAATTTAGAATAATTGAGAGGGGGGAGGGGGTGAATCATTTATCCATGGTCCAAATGTATAAATAAAAAATTTCATAGCTTAGTGAACCCATAAAAGATTATTCATCATGCATGCATCCATAAGATTATGCAATCAATTAAAACTTGTAGGTTAGTATCAAATCAACTTGCAAAAATGTAAAACATGAAACATAATAGATTCATCAACACATTTGACACAATGATTTATGTGGAAACCCAATTCGAGAAAATCCACCAATAACATGCTACTCTTTTTCACTCTTGTGAAGTGATGCCCTGTGAAAGGCCAACCCTATTAAATGTTACAATACACACTATTAAATGTAACCCTATTACAAGTGAGCCTTGTTAGAGGACTTTAGACCATTCACTTGGAATGTCACCCGGTTAAAGGATTTACAAATGACTACTAGGTCAACCTTAATCTAAAGGATTTATGCTAGACTGATACAATTGTTAGAGAGTAATAGTAAGGCTTGATCTAATACAACTTACAACTTCATTTACATATTAAAAATCACTATTTAATCCTCCATTCTACTTGGCCAGTATATATTGTAGCTCTGATAGCCTATTCACCCTTCAAGAATTCATATTCCTAAGCCTTCTCACTTAACATGCCATTGCAAACTCTTCTCTTAGGTCACTTGATGAAGCAAAACCCTTGAGTCCTTATCCTCCTTAGGTTTTGGCACATAACAACCTTGCTTCATGACCAACCATTTTCATAAATAAGAAATTAAGATCTTTTTCTGGTCATTCTCCATCATCCAATTTAGGGTTAGGTTGGATTAGGTAGGATACAATGAATCTATCCCACATTCCATATCTCTACTAGAAACTTCTCCTTGAATAATCTTTGGATTCACCTAAAAATGGTTTACCTTGAATTTTGTGCCACTAGATCATCAATCTTATCTCTCACCTAGTTCACATAATCCAAGAAAATAAACTTGTCAGCTCAAATCCATCGAATTCATGATCATTCAAATAATGGAGTGGCTCAACATTATTAAACTTTTGATGCTCAGCACACTATGTTTCTTAGCATCCTCTATGAAATTACTCGGCATGAACTAAAGTTTACTAGTGCTCAGATGTACCTAAACTTGGCAACCACTATTCTTCTCAGAATACACTAGAATGAACTTTTACTTGGCTCCAACTAATTTTCTACTTGGGTTGCACTAAATTTGCTTGGCACCTACTATCCATTTGGTCAAGCTTGGTAGACAAACTTTGTGTAACTTGTTCTTCTAAACTTTCTCAGTGTAACAACTTTTGTACCTTAAGTAGATTATCAATCCATCATGTTATCATAGTCTTAACTGATTGTTGTACTCCTTTACATAATCATAACTCAATCTTTTCTCTAGGTGCTATTGTTGCATCTTTTGATGAAATCCTCTTCATTAATCAAATAAGTGATTGTACTTGAATCATATAAGAAATTTTCTTACTAGCAAATAATAGGTTTTACATCAAATTACAAAATAATGATTGAAACGCATAGTCTTCTTCAACAATCTCCCTCTTTGATTAGCTTCTTCAATATATTATTAACACACTTTGCATAGTTTTAGATTTTTCTTGGGTTGTATACCCTATTACTCAGTTGATGATCCTTTTGGTGATCTTATTGGGTCCATTCTCCACTCAAATCAAATTGTTATGAATATGGCTTAGAACAATGCATATCCAATCCTTCTTAAAGACATGGTGAAAATCTAGGGCATGATTTAACCCTTTCCATTCAACAATCTTGTACTCTTCCCTCAAGACTCCATTATCATATAATTTACTATATGCATCTCTTATTTCCATGTCTCCAACATCTCCTATCTTTCTAGTGTAGCAATATCTAGCATCTTTTATCATTAAAACTTGTGGTGGTATCATCAATAGCACACCAGATGCTTCTCTTGTATATTCTATCTAAGGAATATCTTGGAGGAGTGGTTGTCTAATTTCATTACTAATTAATTGAACCTTAAAAACTTATTTTTCTTCCTTCCTAACATTTTTAGAAGAGCTAGACACCATTTTATGTATCTAGGGTTCAGAAAAATTCAAATAGAAAAACCTGACACTCGATAAATACCTCATGAACCTAATGAATGATCATTAGTAGCAACTAAATAAATTTCAAAAGAACTTGAATCTTTCTTCTTGGTTCACCTTATGCTCTTCATGCACTCTCTAATCTTTGATCAATGGAAATGAGTGAAAATTTGATTATATAACCCTTGATATTTGATAATAAATTATTAATGCTTATACAACTTTAAGCTAAGCTATCATAGGATTTCCACTCACTTGGCTTATACATGATTTCCACTACATTTGGAAACCACAGTGAGCTCAACCACTACTAACATAATTCCATCACTCGGAAACAATATGAAAACTAACAAACCTATAGATTTCTTCTAGGTTCTAACCAATATATTACATCTTAATTAATGTGTATACTATCTTTTAAGAACATAGATTCTTGGAACTGATGTATGAAAAAACTTTTAAATATTAGTCCTACACATACCTTTTGATTTCTTAGTTGGGGGTGATGTGATCACCTGATCCATTGGATGAAGTAACCTCATCTAAACTTGATGTCATACAATCTTCCTTCTTCTTCCATGATTTTTTATCTATACTTTGACCTTCTCAACATTTACCTTTTCTTTGCCTTTATTGTTATGATTACTCAGCTCTAGTGACCTAGTTGGATAGTTTATGCTAATATGACCATTCTTCAAATAGCTAAAGCATGTAGTCCTGCTCAACCATCTATTTTAGTTTTCTTTGAAATGGGTTCTAATGCAATTCTCAAGAACATGTCCATATTATTGACAATAGTGACAACTTTACCTTGTGGTGTAATCCCAATTGGAGGATTTTCAATTTTTTTGTATCTTTGTCTGCTTGTTTGATGTCCACTTGGCACTAGATCTACATTCATAAGCTTTATTTCCATACTTCTAACAATTGTGGCAATATCCTTCAAACCTTTGTGTGCTTAAGGTCTTAGTCCTGCATTCATGTGCCTTATTCATTGTTTGTTACATTTATGATAGTAACCCTTGAATTTTTTCTTAGGGTTCTAATTTGCATTATTGCTCTTGCAAACATTTTTTGTATGACCCAACTTTGCACAATTATGACAAGTGGGCTTGTAGTTCTTATCTTTGTTTTTTCTTTGTTCACCACTTTTAGATGATTCTCCTTCCTCAGTACTGGTGTATCTCAATCTAATAGTGTCATTGTGAGATCTACAAGATCTCATCAGTCACTCAAAGTATTTGATGGCTTCATTGGGTTTGTTGAAACTTTCAGCAAATTCCTTTTCTTTTCTTAGTTCATTCCTCGATTGTTCATTTTGTAACTTCAGGGTTATGAACTTAGTGTCCTTTCTATTTAGTTCATGATTTGCAATCACCAATTGATTCATTGTATCTAGTTGCATGTTAGCAATTCATTGTACCTCTGATGTCTTCTCTTCTAGTCTATTAGCTAGTGTTCTTTTGTCATCTTCAATCACGACTTTGTCTTTCTCAACTTTCTTTTTCTGCTCAATCACCTCACATAGTAATACTAATTGGACTTATTGTTCTATCTTAATATTTCTGACCTCTTTAGTTAGGGTGCCATTCTTTTCCATCAAATCTCCAACTGCTGCATCAAACTCACTTGAGTTTCCATTTGCAAACAATTTAGTAGTGTCTTCTTCTTGGTAATGAGTGTAATTTTTCTCAATAGCTATCTCTTTCCTTCTCTTCAATGAATGTTGCAGTTCATCTTTTTCTTCCATTAATTGGTGTAGGGTAAGCTAAATTTTAATCTTCTAGTTCTCAATAGTCTTTCCCAACTTGTAGACATGCATCTTCAAGATCTTTCCTTAAAGCTATAGATTTCATTTTTTAGGGAACAAGGCTCTAATACCAATTGTTGGATTTAACAATGAGATAGTAAAATCTTAGTGGGAGGGGGGTGGGGGTAGTATGTTGAATCAGTACTCCAAAACATTAACCATAAAACATTCACCACACATCCATCTCACAATTTTTCATGTAAACTGAAAAAGCTAGCTACACATGTTAATCCATAACACGAAACAAATAACACATAAAATAGTAAGTTCATTACCTAGAAACCCTACAATGAGAAGGTAAAAATGAAGTGGGGATGACACCCACAAATCTTCACTACTATAGTTGTAAAGTATATCTAATGAAGGTTACAATTGATTGATCATAAGCTATGATCTACCCCGTGAAAGATCTACCTTGTTAAATGCTTACAAAGACTATTAAATCTTACCCTGTTAAAGGATTTCAACACCCTACCAAAAGTCTTCCTTGTTATCAGACTTAAACTTGCAATAAAACAAGCACTGTGTTAAAGGATTTACAAAAGCCTATTAAGAATACTTGGTTAAGAGATTTGGACTGATTCACCTATTAGAATTTTTCAGCATTGATCCTTCAGTTAGCACCTCTCTTCTAGATATTAGATCTCCTTTATCATGATGTGTACTTGATCCTCCTAATCAGATGTATCACTTCTATGCTCTCTTCTATGCTCTTTTCTCCTTTAACTAATTATGTAATTAATTCCTCTCTCACAACCTCCTTAGTCACCATAAATGCTCTATCTACACTTAGCATTCACCCTTCTCTTCTCATTTGCGCATAAAAACTCTTTAGGGTTTTCCCTCCTTAAGAAGACTTAGGTGAGCTAGGGTTATGTAGGAATCAATTATTGTGATTCATCCATTTTGCTGCTTAGAACATCCCTTTATCTAATTGGTTGCATGTATTGCATAGGGATTCTCAATATACTTTTGTATATATCTTGTAGAATCATAGAACAATCCTTAAGTTGGCCCAAAAATGGTTTACATAGAAGTTTGTGCCATTATAAACAACTATGCAAAAATTATTTGCTTGACACTTGAAAGCTCTAATGCTCAACATTCACTAAATCCTTAATGCTATAACTCGGCACTTGAGTAAATCAGCACATACCATTTACTTGGCACTATGTATATTTCTCAACATACACTACTTACTCGGCACATACAAAGTTTTGTTAAGTTATTACTTAAGTATTTTGTCACTGCCTTTTCAAAACCAAAATGTGATCAATAAGAGCATCATCATCTACATAGATGAATGCATTGTAGTCTTTAGGCTCTTCTTTACATGTAGTATCACTTCTTTTTTCCTATTCATCAACTTTCACATTTTCGCTTTCTACAACTTTATTATTGTTAGAATTCAAACAATTATATGCTTTTCTTTTGGTGGAATAACCTAGGAATATGCCTTCTTTACTTTTTACATCAGTTTTACCATTCCTATTATCTTTCAATGTATAACATCGAGTATATAACATCTACTTCCAAATATTTTGAAATACTTTACATTAGGAGTATAACCATACCATATTTCAAAAGGTGTAGTATGTGTATCTTCCTTGACTTGTACTCTAGTTAGGTTATAAACAATAGTACTTACAACTTCTCTCCATTACTTATTTGATACACTCTTCTCCATCATTAATGTTCTTTCACAATCCATTATTGAATTGTTTCTCCTTTCATCTATCCCATTTTTAGGAGGGGTCCTTGGTGTTGAGATCTATGTTTTAATTCCTCTATCATTGCAGAATGCATTAAACTCATTTTAAATAAATTCACCACCTCTGTCAAATATCAAGAATTTCATACTCTTCCCTATTTCTTTCTCATCTTTGGCTAAATACCACTTGAATAATTGAAAAGCGTCAAGTTTAACTTTAAGAAACATCATAGTCATCATTCTAGAGTAGTCATCAACAAATAGAATGAAATATTTATCTCCATAGTAGCTTTGAACATTAATGGGTCCACATAGATTAGTATGAACCAATTCCAAAATATCACTAGAAGTGTATGTTTTTCTCTTGAAATTAGACTTGGCCATCTTTCCCAATTGACATTGTTTACACATTACATTTTTAGGCTTTTTCAGTTTAGGCAGTTTAGGCAACCCCCTAACTTTCTCCATTTCACTAATGTTCACCAAATTTTCAAAATTCACATGACATAACCTATTCTTCCATAACCAAACATCTCTCACTTGATAGATCTAGATAGAAAAAAATTACCTCTTGTTTTGTCACCACTTCCAACTAGCTTACCATCAACATCATGTATTGTGGCCTTCCTATTATGGAATTCAATTCTATAACCTGATTTGTTTAGTTGTGAAATACTCAATAGATTATAGTTAATTCATTTAACCTAATAAACATTGTCACATGTTATCTTGCCAGTCAATTGAATAGTTCCTTTACCCTTTACAACACATGGAAAATCATTACCAAATTTAATACATCCACCTTTGTATGGACCAATATTGTTAGATATATCTTTATCGCTAGTCATATGATTGGAGAATCCACTATTTATTATCCATCTATCACTTTTATATATATATGAAATTAATGTAGTTTGCTCATCTTCATTAGAATCTTCTTCCATAACAACATATACAAGTTCATCACCATTACTTTCAAATTCATTGTCAGGTTCTTCAACAATGTAATAATATTTCTTACCTTTTTCATCATTTATTCTCTTGTAGTCTTGGTCATCTCTTCTTCTTTTGTACTTTCTCTCCTTCCTTTCATCCTTATCCTCCTTGTCAAGACACCTAGGAATAATGTGACCAACTTTGTTGCATGAAAAAGAAATAATAGGTAATTTACCTTTGTATTTAGATTTTCCTCTTCCAAATCTTTTTTTCAGTAAGGGCTTCAATTTCATCAATTTCATGATCAAAACTATTAGTGTCACTTTTCCCATGTTTACCTTTCTTCTCACTAAAAACTAGTTCTGACTTGAAAGAAGATTCAATAGTGGTAGTTGTGTAGTTGTCAAAGTTTGACATCTCGAATGTAGTAAGTCTACCAATCACACCTTCTAAGGTCAAGTTGTTACCTGGTGTACATCTTAGTTCTTAGATTGAAGAGACTCTAATGGTATAGATAGGGAGTAGAGCCCTCAATTCCTTACTTATCACTATTTCATCTTTGATTTCTCCATTTGCACCATGAATAACATTAGCAACCTCTTTAACTCTTGTGCAATATTATACTAAATTCTACCCTTCCATCATTCTCATGTCATCAAATTTACCTCCCAAGCTTTTTGATTTGGCTCTTAGAAAATTGCCTTCACCTCCATATATGGTCTTGAATTTGTCCCACATCTTCTTTGCACTATCACATTCTTATAGGTCATCAAACTTGGCATAGCTTAGGGCTGAGGAAATATCCAATATTTCTTGGTTGCGTTCTAGCTTCTATTTCTGTTAATCAACAGTCAGAGGAGTAGTTGTTACCTTTACATGCCCATTGTCCAAAATATTGACAACAACATCATTGATGCTAGATATGTGCAACCTCATCAAGGTATGCCATGTAGGAAAGCTCTCCTTGTTCAGCTTGGGTAAATCTCTCTTATGATTCATGATCTTTATCTTTAAGTACCTTAAAAAATTTCTATATAAGCACTTAGCTCTGATACCAATTGTTAGAGATTTTTAGAATAATTAAGAGTTGGGGGAGTGGAGGTTGAATTAGTTACTCAATGTCTTTATTTAACACTTGAACAATAAAAAAAACATTCACTATTCTACTAATCTTGTTGTTGCTTGGTCTCTACTAAAAATATTGTCTTAAACATAACTTTCTTTGATTAATGCAAACATTATCAAATGTAAAACATATAAAGCATTGATCACATATTTGACACTAGGATTTTTATGTGAAAACCCAATTTTGGAAAAACCACCAGCAACATGTCACTCTTTTTCACTCTTTCAAAGTGAGCTTTGTCAAGACCAACTCTATTAAAGGTTACAAAAAAACACTGTTAAATGTGACTTGGTTCAAGCATTTAATCACGCTATTAGTAATGGCCTTGTTAGAGGACTTTGATCATTCCATTAGAATGCCACCTAGTTAAAGGATTTACAAGGACTATTAAGTCTTCCAAATGAATATTAGGTCAACCTCTCTTAAAAGGATTTCAATACAAACTATTTAAAATATTTAGAAAGAAAATAATAGGTTTTGATCTATGATTAAAAACTCACTTTTGAAGGTTCATATCTCTATTTGATTCATAAGTCAAGTCACTAATAAGTCTTTCACTTTCATCTTTGATCTTATTTTCTTTGGATTCCATCAAGAAATCAACCTTCTTTTCTCAAAAGTACTTATGCCTTCTACTCATATTCACTTATCAACATCAACATCATCTCTCCAAGCTTTCTTCTCTAGCTTAGCATCCACTCACACTTGTGCATTTCTGATCAACCTTCTTCCACACATAATGGTACTCACACCAACCTCTTCATACATACAATGGTTTGGCTCTATACCTCTTTAAATAGTAAATTCATGCTTTACAATTTTCTACATCCACCATAGATCTTAGGGTTTACAATCAGGTTCAACTCAATTCATTGTATATGTCCATCTTCTTGATCTTCTTCTAGAAACTTCTCTTAGAATTCATCTATTATGTCTTTACCTAATCCTCACCTTGAATTATATGATCCAACTCATCAATCTTATCTTCAACATGGTTTACATCTTCCAATAAATCAACTATGTTGAATTAATCTCACAATTATCTTGAATTCATTCTTAATACTATTGCTCAACAATCACTAAGTTCTAACACTCAGTCATCATTTAACACTTGGTCACTATAAAACATCTTTTTCATCATCAACTATCTTACTCAATCAACACTATATTTTCTCAACACTAACTGTAGCTTGGTTGATACTAGCATTACTCAACATTCCTTAAAATTTTGCATTATTACTTGGAATGTCTTAGCTTTCTTGACATAAACAATTACTTTTCTTTATCAAATACTATTTAATCAAATGTCCATTGTAACTTCCTTTTCATAACTCAACCTTTCATTTAGGTGTTATTGTTATGATAAACTTCTCAAATCCTATTCATCAGTGAAAATAGATATGACATTTACATTAGGTAGCAATATGTCTTATCAATAGATTTGACATCAATGACATAACAACAATTGTTCCAATTTTAGCTTTCCAACAAATGACAAGATGTCAATCATGCTAAATGCTCTTCAATGCTTAGGATATTCATCCAAAGGAATACATCATTCATGCTAATAATCTCCCCCTTTGGCATTGATGGAAACATAGATGATAAACATCTAAGTTCCAAGACCACCAAATAACATTGTGCTGCAAATGTTAATGTTCTCTTCTTTTCAAATCCTCTTCATCAATCAAATCTGAAATCCTCTGGAACATTGTTCTATTTTGTATCTTTTAGAATTGACATCAATTGTTCACACACTAAACAATTCTCAGTTTCTACCTCATTCAATGTTATTTCCCATTGACATCAAAAATACTTTCTGTTATACATAGGAGATCTCAACCTCTCCCCTATACATTAATCTTCCCTATTAGAGGATCTTCTCCCCCATACATACTTAGTAGATTTTTTCAATGCACACTTCTATTCTCCCCCATTCATACTTCAAAGATATTTTTAATGCAGACTTCTCTCCCCCATTGACATCAATGAAAAAGGATTCATTGTGTCAATCATCTTCTCCAAGTCTTCAACCAGCTCAAGTGTCCAAAGAAACTACTCAAGACTAATTATTAAAAGTCCTAGATAAATCTTTTCATCTTGGATAGTGCCCATACAAGAAGCGTCATCATTCTGTCAAGTCAAACAATAGTGCTCTATACCACTGGATGGATGAAATGTTTGCAATATCTACTTAGAAGTAGGTAGAGGCATAACCCCAAGCATACCTCTTAATTACTAAAATGTATCTCTAGGCAAGGGCTTCGTAAAGATATCTGCAATATGATCTTTAGTACTAACATACTTCAATCTATTTTCTTTCTCTACAACTTTCTGTATAAAAACATGATTTAGTCTTAGAATGCAATATAGGATTCTTAGACATACTTATCATACTTGTGTTATTAGAATGTATGATAACAGGATCTGAAAATTCTATCCCAATGACCTTCAACATCTATTTCATCCACATGACTTGATTACATTTGTTTTCTACTACTACATACTCTCCTTCATTTTTACTCTATGAAATGTAGTCTTTTTTCTTGCTTAGCCAAGAAACTAATCTTCCTTCTAAGAAAAAAGCTTCACCATTGATGCTTTTTCTATCATCCACACTACCTGCCCAATCCACATCAATATAAGCATATAAAGTGAAATAACTTGATTTTTCATACCATAAATCATAATTAGATCTACCCTTCAACTATATGAATATTCGTTTCATTGTTGCAAAATGATACTCTTTAGGACCAACTTGAAATCTAATTGCAATCCCAACTAAATTTTCTATATCTAGTTTGGTGTGAGCTAGATATTGTGATCCTCCAATCATTGATTTGTACTTCTTCTGCTGAGCTCTAGGTATCTCATCTTTGCTAGATAATGTGTGACTAGTTATTATTGGTGTACCAATAGGCTTACAACTTTCCAAGCCAAATATTTTCAACAAATCTTTCAAATACTTAGCTTTTGATATAAAAATTTCATCATTGTTTTACATGATCAATAAACCTAGAAATAACTTCATCTCACCAATCATGCTCATCTCAAACCCATTCTTCATTTCTTTAGCAAACTTATCACTTGCTTCATCATTTCCTCCAAATATTATGTCATCAAAAAATATCACAATGATTAACAAATCATTCTCAATTTCTTTCAAATACAAGTTACTATCTATCATACCTTAACAAATCAAAGCTTTGTCAAATACCTATCCAATCTTGCATACCAAGTTCTAGGTTCTTTCTTTAGACCATGTAGAGCTTTCTGCAATTTGCATATAATATTCCTATCTTTTTTGAATGTAAATCCTTTAGGATACTCAATGTAAACCTCTTCTTAAAGTTCTCCATTCAAAAAGGCTGATTTGATATCCATCTAAAATACTTTGAACTTCTTACTTGTTGCATAAGCCAAAAACACTCTTGTTGTTTCCATTCTGGCTATAGGTGGATATGTCTCTTCATAATCTATACTTTCCTACTATGAATAACCTTTTCATACTAGTCTAGCTTTGTTTCTCAGAACTTCACCTTGTTCATTTATCTTGTTTCTAAATACCCATTTAGTTCCTATAACATTTTTTGTCTTTAGGTCTAGGAACTAATTCTCATGTGTCATTCTTCACTAGTTTATTTAGTTCTTCCTTCATTTCTTGAATCTAATGATCATCCTTACATGCCTCATTTGCAATCTTAGGTTCAACTTCAAAAATCAAACATAGTTCCTCATTCACTTTGTTTCTTGCCATTACTCCTTTTTCTTTGATTCCAATTATCTACTCTGTAGGGTGATTCTTTATTAAGTTCCTATTAGGTGTGGTAGTTGCTATCTCAACTCTTATCTCTTCTCTTGGTTATGTTATATGTTCTCCTCTTTTCTCAATAATTTTCACATCATTTTGCAACTCGTTGTTAATATCAAAGAAAACTTTGACATTCTCTGTAACAATTCTAGGATTTTCTTCTTCTTCATCAGAGTTATAATCCATCATCATCATTTTAACTCCAAACTTTTCATCAAGTTTTACATCTGTACACCCAAAAATTATCTTAGTGTTATGATTAAAACATTTGTAATTTTTTCTTTTCAATGAATAACCAAGGAACATATATTCATCACTTCTTGGATCAAACTTATGGACACCATCATCTCTCTTTGTGTAACACTTGCTTCAAAAATTTCTGAAATACTTTACTAAAGGTGTATGACCAAACCACAATTCATAATGAGTCTTATTTGTACCTTTTCTTATATGTACTCTATTCATGGTGTATACTGCTATGTTGAAGGCTTCTTTCCAAAAATTCTTGGATAAATGATTCTCAAACATCATTGCTCTTGCTGCCTCTAATAGTGATTTATTTCTCCTTTCCACTATCCCTTTCTACTCAGGGGTCTTGGATGATGATAATTGTCTCTTAATTCCATTTTGTAGTGCCTCTCATGTTTGCAATCTATACTTTTTTTATTTTTATCCGAGAGATACTTGTTACTCATGTTATTTTTACATTTGAGATGACTTGAGGGTCAGATGTTATACTTTGATTTTAGTATGATAGATGTTAGATTACTATATTGTTTAGTTGATCATATTTTCATGATGATGCCATTTTGAGATGAAAATATATTTTATGATGATATTTGGTTATTTAGTAGTTGGACATATCTCTAATTGTGTTTATGTGTTGGATTTAATGCTATGGTAATTTACTTCATTCCTACTTTGTTATTCTTTGCGTGAATGTGAGTGATGTAAATGTATTATTTTGATATAAATGAATAAATGGTTAAATTAGGTTAGTTAAATCATTTATTTCTTTTTCTATTTTATTATATGTAATTTCATTTGATCATGTGTTTCATTGTGCAAGAATTATATCTCTGGCAGTGGGACATGGAGTTAGTGATTCAGTTGTTCATGTTTTACCAATGTCATCCTTGTACAGTCAATGTATCTTATTTAATTATTTAAATTAAACCTTTCAATGATTTAATAAATTAGGACTCATTTGCATTATTATATTAGACCTATCAATGTGTTTGTGCATTTATAGGTTCACATTATTGTGAAAGTTGTTAATGAAATTTCTATGTTTTGGGATTTTCGGGCTTTATTTTAATTGATTTTAATTTTTGGTAGCTTTCACATAGATGAATTCCAATTACTTGGAATAGCCTATTATCATTTGGTTGATTCAGGATCAAACTAGGTTTCTTGGTTATTTACCTAATTGATTATTCACTCAAAAAGTGAATAAGTATCCAAAAAGGAAATTAAGTCCTCACTTTTCACTTTTGAAAATTACAATTTTGAGAGCTTTCTCCAAAATCCTCTTCTAGAGGATTGCATTTTTGTTCATTTTGAGAGCTACAAACATGGAATCTTTACGAGATCAGTCTTGTTGGATCCATCTTGTGGAGACCTTTCTTTGCCATGACTTTCATAGCTTCCGCAAGATATTTATTTTATCTGATTGATTCTCATTTTAGCCCTTTTTTCTATTAGGTAGGACTCTTCCATTTTCATATTTCAACTCCATTTCTATTTTGATTTCTATTTCCATTTCTAGTAGATGTTTTTTAGGAGGCTAAGAATGAGTGTTCCCCTCCATTTCTGATTGTTGGTTTTGCCCGGTTGGTCAAGTATGAACATTTTCCTAATTTTTAGGATGAGGGTTTGGGGTTTCAAACTATTATCCTAGCCATTTTTCCATATGGTGTCCAAACCTAAATTTTATTATATTTTCACACCTTTTATGCTCAAAGAACAAATGGGTTATTATTTTGAAGTTTTTGAGTTTTGGGGTTTTTACCTTGACTTGCGTGCTACCTAGTTTTCTCATGTTTTCCTAGCATAATGTTGGTCATGGATTTGGATTATCTATAGGATATCAATTGGACCATTTTTTCACTTTTATGTTACATTGGGATGCATTTCATATCCATCCTCCTGAGTCTATTTTTGGTTGAGTGTTATTTTTCTTGTGTTCTCATCCAATCTATGTTTTATGATCTTCATGATGGTGGTCTACTACACACGAGCATGTGCATGTGCATTTGTTAGGTGTTTTGTGAGACCCAATCCCCCATTTGTATTTTAGTTAGGTTATGATCATTTGTGGGTTGGGTTGGGAATATGCATGCCCATGGGCACTCATCATTGAATGAGCATGGGTAGGGTAGGGTAGCACCATGGAGGGGGCTTCTATCTTGTAGCATGGTGACTATTGCCTAAAGGGTTGGCATGGAGGGTTTTTAATGAAGTGATAACTAAATAAAATATCAAATGGTAATAAAACTAAGATAATATAATGATATAGTGTGAGATCCTTCTATTGGGAAGTTGAGTTTGCATGATACTGAGCTAGGGCTTTTAGATGCCAGGCAAATCTCCATGCAGTGAACCCCTACATAGTTATCCATTGAGTGTCTGACTAGGACCTATAGTACTTGTATTGTCTCATGATCACGATTGTAGTCATCTTACTATCTGGCATGAGTGATAGCCATGGATGTTTGATTTATGTGTGTTTGTGTTTGGATCATTATCTCCATCATCTTAGGGGGGAGTGGACCTATGAGTTTCACATGGTTGGGAGATGTAGATACCTATACCACTACTGGGGACCATTGTATAGAGACAACCTATTATTCTAGTACGACTGGTGCTTGATGTTCATGTAGTATATTTGTGATTTTGGAGTATTCTTTCTTGTGATTTATGCTTCTGTTGGAGTGCTTGGATATCATTTTTTGATGATTTTATTTTGATGCATTCCTTATTTATGATGTTTAGCATATGATTAGATGATGTGATTTTCTTAGTTCAAGTATCTATTGCTTATTGGTTAACATGTTAGATTTCTTATTCTTATGATGTTATTATATTTTAGTAGTGATGCCCTCATAAGACAACTATGACTATCTGGTCTAAAATTTGGGATGTTATGCATGAGGGATAGCTAGGATCTTTGAGGTCTCATGATGCTATTATGGTTAGGAGGAACCATGCATGAGTTTTGTTATGTTCATTCTTTGCGATGTTTCTTTCAGTACATTTCCTTTAGTACTATGTTTCATATGGTTAGATGTAGTTTCCATTTTGTAGTTATTATGTTCGAGTGTCTATAGCTCAATTTATGGATTTAGTACTTCCCAGTGTAGAGGAATTGCTTTCCCTATCTTCTTGTCTTTTTTTTTCTTGCATGATGTTGTGAATCCTCATGCAAGAATTGGCATTTCCTAACACACAAGCTTGCACTCCCTCACATGGCTCATTGTATTTCTTTGCATGAACTTCAGCATGAGTGTAGTGGTTTTTGGCTATTGGGCTAGGTAGTTCTTCATATGAGAGGGTAGTTTCTCACATGGCTTGTTGTACTTCCTCACACGAAGGGGTACTTCCTCGTGTAAAACTATTTGTTATGATTTCTTGCACAAAAAATAGAGGGCATCTCTGTAGTTTCTCAAAGAAATCAATTTGGTGTTTTGAGTACCCTTTGGGATTTATTTAATCACTAGGCTTCAATAGATCAAAAATTTTATGTTATATTTTCAACCTTCATTTTTGTCCTTCAGTTTGTGTGTGTCATTTGGTAGTGGAATTTGGAGATTCATTGGATGTTGGGATAGTTGGTTAAGTCTTCCATTGTGATCTTTGTGATCCTCATATGTTTATTGTCATGTGCATCCATACTTGTCTAAAAAAAATATATCTTGGCTTTTATTTATCCTTATTCCAAGGATCTTCATTTGGGGCATTACATCTTGTATCAGAGCTCATGTTGCAACATTGGGATCTTTGTGTTATGCTTCCACTATGTTATTGTTTTTAGTATGTGTATTATTATCTTATGTTTATTATTTTACAACCTTCCTTTCCTCGCCGTTTAATATGCTCGTTCCACTCTTCAACAATCAAGCATTCAATAAAAAACAAAAAATCTCACTCCGTAAACGCCACCTCGCTCAAACAATCAATTGTAATAATCTGACCACTTGGTTTGGATGCGATCAAACCCACTAATGAGATTCTTCTCAGCTTCTATATAATCTTAGATACCCACTACTGATATATGCAAGAAATAACTCCTGTGGGGTGTAAGAATATCTAGTTAAGCAAGGCAATCGCAATGGAAGGAAGTTACAAATAGAAATCAGTCTACTTTGTGGTGGCTGTAATTGCAATGGTGATGGTGGCGGGGATGAGAGGCAAGGCAGAAGGAGCAATATCATGCTCAACTGTGGTCTCTGATCTAATGCCCTGCCTTTCCTACGTTTCAGTAAGTAGTGCGAAGCCCACAAATATTGGCGGTAGTTAGTAATTTCTGTCATTAAAAACAGACAACCAACCCAACTTAGTCGTCCACAGTCAACACTCCAGCCCACAACTCAGCCGTCTATCCACCGCCCATAATGAATTACATAGCAGACATTCTGCCATTCCAGCCGCCCATGTTTTTAATATATGTAATATTATATTTAATATAGTGTAACATGTGTAAAATATGTTGTGTGTAGAGAGTTCTCATACCCTCTATAAATAGAGGCCTTATGTAATGCATTTGTGTAAGGCAGTAAGGCAATAAAATCAGTGTTATTTCTATGTATTTGTCTTTCTCTTTGCCTTCAAATTGGTATCAGAGCATGAAGAGTTGGGCCTAGGAGCAAAAGAATTATGTGTTGATATATATAACTGCTGTAGCAGTGAATGGAGCTTCTAATGTTTTCTTGATTGCAGATCATTATCAACTTCTAAAGTTGGAGACTAGTGGCTGCCAAGATTGAGAGAAGAAAAGATCCCAGTTTAATGTTTGAAGAAGGTATGAGCTGATTTCTTGGAGTGAAGTCTAATGTTAAAAGCAAATTGTTAAAAGGGGAAAATAAGCATTATAATATTGTTTGTTTAAGCTATATGTCATTGGCTTAGACTTGTTTGGTGGATTTGCTTTGTAAAGAAAAGTTTAAAATTGTAAGTTGCAGTTGTAACTGTGTATTAAAATGGCTTTAGGAAGTAGTATAGCTCAACCACAAATTCCAATATTTTCTGGTAAAAATTATGAATTTTGGGCTATAAAAATGAAGACACTATTTTGTTCTCAAGGCATATGGGATCTTATTGAAAAGGGTTTTATTGAACCACAAGATGAGTCTACATTAACACAAGATGAAAAGGATAAATTACAAGATAACAGGAAAAAGGATGCTAAAGCGTTGTTTCTAATTCAACAATCTTTAGATGAATCAATTTTTCCTAAGGTTTGTGCTGCTAAAAAGTCTAAAATTGCATGGGATATTTTAGAAACAGCATATCAAGGGACATCAAAAGTTAATATTGCTAAATTGCAAACTTTAAGGCATGATTTTGAAAATTTGTGTATGAAAGATTCAGACTTAGTAGATCAATTTCTAAATCAAGTAATGAATGTGGTTAATCAAATTAGATCATATGGTGATGATTTGACAGATCAAAAAGTTGTTGAAAAGATACGTCGTTGTTTGCCTAGAAAATTTGATGCCATTGAAGAATCGAAAGATTTGACAATACTATCTATTGATGAATTGATGGGCTCACTTTTATCTCATGAATCAAGAATGAACAGAAATAACAATTCTTCTTTGGAGAATGCATTTAGATCGCAGGTATCTTTTGGCAGAGGAAGAGGAAGATCAAACTGCAGAGGAAGAGGAAGAGGTAGAAGCATAGATGGACGTGGAAGTCCAAATCAAGAAGAGAGAACAAATCAATCCATTCAAAGTTATAATAGAGGACGTGGCAGAAGTTCATTCCAACACCCATCATCAAGGTTTGATAAATCTCGAATTCAGTGTCATTATTGTAAGAGATTTGGTCATATTGCAAGTGAATGTAGAAAGAAACAAGAGGATATTGAAAAGAATGGTGCTAATTACTCAGATGTATCTGATAACAATTCAGGAAGTTTATTTATAACTTGTAATGTTGCTCAAGAAAGCTCTAGTGATATATGGTTCCTAGATAGTGGATGTAGTAACCATATGACTGGAAATAAAGATTTGTTTGCTAGCTTGGATGATTCTGTAAAATTTGAAGTAAAGCTAGGAAATGATAGTAAAGTCTCTGTAATGGGAAAAGGAGTTATAAATGTCTTGACAAAAAATGGAGGAAAAAGATATATTCCTGATGTGTATTTTGTACCTGGATTAAAACACAATCTCATGAGTGTTGGTCAACTAGTACAAAAGGGTTACAAAGTTTCTTTTGATAATGATGTTTGCACAATCTTGGATAGAAATCCTAGTGGCAGGTTAATTGCAAGGGTCAACATGACACAAAATTGAATGTTCCCCCTTCAGATTCATTGCATTCAAGGAGGAAAAGAAGTTAGTTTCAAGACAGTATACTCAGATCAGTCGTGGCTATGGCATTTGAGGTATGGTCATCTTCATTTTGATGCTTTAAGCTTATTACAAAAGAAGAATATGGTGAAAGGATTGCCTCAAATATTGAAACCACCAAGTTCATGTGAAAGTTGTATTTTGGCAAAACAACATAGAGAAAGCTTCCTAGTAGGAGGTTCATATAGAGCAAGAGCACCATTGGAATTAGTTCACACTGATATATGTGGACCTATGCAAACTCCATCTTTAGGAGGAAGTATATATTTCCTAACATTTATTGATGATTTTAGTAGGAAGATTTGGATATACTTTCTCAAACAAAAAAGTGAAGCTTTTGCAAAGTTCAAGGATTTCAAAAATTTGGTTGAAAAACAAAGTGGTCACTACATCAAGGTATTGCGATCTGATAGAGGTGATGAATTCAGTTCTAATGATTTTCTAGAATTTTGCAAATTTCATGGAATTAAGAAGCAGTTTACCACAAGGTACACACCACAACAAAATGGTGCAGCAGAAAGGAAGAATAGAACCATAATGGAAATGGCAAGGAGTATGTTGAAGGCCAAAAATCTATCCAATGAGTTTTGGGCAGAAGCAGTAGCATGTGATGTATACATTTTGAACAAGAGTCCTACAAAGAGTGTTAAGAACACAATTCCACAAGAAGCATGGAATGGTAAGAAACATACAGTATCCCATTTTAGAGTTTTTGGCTGTGTTGCTTATTCATTAGTTCCATCTGAATTGAGAAAGAAATTGGATGATTAAAGTGAAAAATGCATCTTTATTGGTTATAGAGAAGAATCAAAGGCTTATAGATTGTATAATCCCGTTTCAAAGAAATTGATCATTAGCAAGGATGTTAAATTTGAAGAAGAAGATTCATAGCATGAAAATGATAACAAACAAGTCACAAGAGGAGCACCAATATTACAAGGTGATGATGAATTAAAGGAACAAGGGACTCAATCAACACCCAATACTCCACCAAGGAACTTTGTGCAAGGTGCCTCACCTCCAAGTTCAAATGTAAGTGATAAATCTGATTCAACATTCTCAACACCAGGTTACAAAGGTAAGAAGACAAGAAGCTTAAAAGAAATATATGATCAAGAAGAAGAGAATGTAGATATTTACTCAAATTTTGCTTTATTTTCTTGTGATCCATTGTATTTTGATGAAGCAATTAAAGAAGATAAATGGATCAAGGCAATGGATGAAGAAATTGACTCTATTGAAAGAAATAACACATGGGAATTAATGGATTTACCTAAAGGAAAAGAATGTATAGGAGACAAATGGGTTTACAAAACTAAATTTGATGAAAAAGGTGAAATTGTTAAGCACAAGGCAAGACTAGTTGCTAAAGGTTTTTCACAACAATATGGAGTTGATTATAATGAAACATTTGCTCCAGTTGCTAGACTTGACACAGTTCGAACTATTTTAGCAATAACAGCACAAAATGATTGGAAAGTGTATCAAATGGATGTAAAATCAGCTTTTTTCAATGGTTTTCTTGACGAAGAGGTATATATTAAACAACCATCTGGTTATGAGGTTAGTGGGCATGAAAACAAAGTATATAAACTAAACAAGGCACTTTATGGTTTGAAACAAGCGCCTAGGGCTTGGTATAAGAGGATTGATTCATACATGATAAGTAATCAATTCAATAGAAGTAACAATGAGCCCACGTTATATGTTAAGACTAATAAGGAAGGTCAGATTTTGATTGTATGCTTGTATGTTGATGACTTAATATTCATTGGAAATCTATCAGTAGACATGTTCAAGTCAGAAATGATGAAAGAATTTGAAATGACAGATTTGGGGTTGATGAGATATTTCTTAGGTATTGAAGTTATTCAATGTGACAAAGGTATCTTCATTTGTCAATCCAAGTATATAAAGGATTTTTTAAAGAGATTTAAAATGATGAATTCCAATCCAGTGTCAACTCTAGTTGCAACAGGAACAAAACTTAGCAAGGAAGAAAAGGGCTCAAATGTTGATCCAACTATGTTTAAAAGACTTGTTGGAAGTTTAATGTATATGACAGCTACAAGGCCAGACATGATGTATAGTGTCAGTTTAAACTCAAGGTTCATGGAATCACCACAAAATTCTCATTGGCAAGTTGGAAAAAGGATATTGAGATATATTGCAAGAACAATGGGATATGGAATTCTATATTCCAAAGCTAACAATTTTGGTTTGATTAGTTATACTGACAGTGATTTTGCAAGTAGCATTGATGACAGGAAGAGCACTTCTGGATATATCTTTCACCTTGGATCAGGAGATGTATCATGGGCATCAAAGAAGCAACCTATAGTGACAATCTCATCAGCTGAAGCAGAATATGTAACTGCCACTTCCACATCATGTCAAGCAGTATGGATGCGTCGAATTTTGCTTGATCTTCACCATCATCAGGAGGAACCAACACCAATTCTTTGTGATAACAAATCAACAATAGCATTATCTAAAAATCATGTATTTCATAAGAGGAGCAAACATATTGATACAAGGTACCACTTCATCAGAGAATTGGTCAACAATGGAGAAATCTACCTTGAGTTCTGCAAATCTGAAGAACAATTGGTAGATATATTCACTAAGCCATTACCAAAGAATAACTTTGAATATCTGCGAGAGAAATTGGGTATTACTGATACAAAATTTGTAAATGACAAAAATTAAGGGGGAGTATTGGCGGTAGTTAGTAATTTATGTCATTAAAAACAGACAACCAACCCAACTCAGCCGTCCACAGTCAACACTCCAGCCCACAACTCAGTCATCTATCCACCGCCCATAATGAATTAGATAGCAGATATTGTGTCGTTCCAGCCGCCCATGTTTTTAATATATGTAATATTATATTTAATATAGTGTAACATGTGTAAAATATGTTGTGTGTAGAGAGTTCTCATACCCTCTATAAATAGAGGCCTTATGTAATGCATTTGTGTAAGGCAGTAAGACAATAAAATCAGTGTTATTTCTGTGTATTTGTCTTTCTCTTTGCCTTCAACAAAAGGATGTTGTAATGGCATTAAAACTCTCGCCAAAACAACAACCAATAGACAAGATGTGTTCAACTGTATAAAGTCGGTGGCCTCCATTTACAGTGAATACTATGATAAGGCCAGCAAGTTGCCTTCTCTATGTGGTGTTAAGCTCGGCTTTACCCTAACACCCTCACTTGACTGCAGCTCAATCGGAATTGGGAATAGGAAGACATATTCCAATTTTGCCCCTAAAATGAGCATATGTCTATGCCAAAAAATATCTGTTATTGGAATAGGCCATTTCCATTCCCATTCCGATTTTCCATTAAAAAAGATTTTTTTATTAATTTTTTTTTTTTTTTTTTTTAATTTAAATTTGTTTTTTCGATTTTTATTTTTTTTTTGTACTTTTACTTTTTGAATTTTTTTTTTTGAATTTTTTTTGTTATAACATTTTTTAAAATTATATCTATTTGTTTAAAAAAATGAAAATGAAAATGAATTAACTAAAAAAATAATAAATTTAAAAAAAATTTAGGAAAAATGTTTTTAAAAATACAAAACTTAACCTTATTCCTATTCTATTTTTGTACAACCAAACAATAGATTAACATATTCCAGTCGAATTCCAAGTGCACCAAACATGATTGGAATTGTCTATTTCTATTCTCATTCCTCATTTCCATTCCCATTCCATTTTTCTATTCTAATTTTCTATTCCTATGCCAGCAACCAAACGGGGCCTAAAGGTTTAGTTGACTTATTGGGCGCAGGTAAGAGGAAGAAACTTGGCCACTTGGCCCACCCTTTTACCAAGATCATGGTTAAGGCACATTGGCACATTGGCCTAAGCCTGCCACGCGCTGCCCCAAGGTTAAGGCACATTGGCCTAAGCCTGCCACGCGCTGCCCAAAGTCAGTTTTCCCAAAAAAGAACGCATGGGCAAGAGAGCTTGGAGTTTGGAAAAAAACATATTTGATTTGGTCGGTTTGGCTACGAGAATAGGAATAGCTATTTTGAAGCAAAAATTGAGGCTACGTATTCTTGTTCTCTATTTGATTCAACCAATATTTAATGGGGAATTCGCAGACCCCAAAATTTATATTTTTAAAAATAAATAAAAGTGGAATAGGAATACATATTCCAATAACACCTATTTGGGTGGAATTGCCAAACCCCATTTTTGGGCCAAAATTGGGATATGTATTCCAAATTTTTTTCGTATTCCAATTCCAATTTGGTGCATCCAAACAAAGAATTCAAAATTTGAAGAATATACATATGCCTATTCCCCTTGTATTCCTGTTGCCAAACTAATGGTTTAGTTGACTTATCACCCAATCAAATATGTCTTTTTTCAAACTCCAACCTCTCTTGCTCATGCGTTCTTTTTTTTAAAACTGACTTTGGGTAGCATGTAGTAGGCTTAGGCCAATGTGCCTTAACCTTGGGGGCCGCCCATGATCTTGGGAAAAGGGTGGGCCAATTGGCCAAGTTGTCATGGGGAGGTGTAATGTCCCCTTTCTAGCATTCATAGCATGATGTTCTCGTTAGCCTATTTCCCCACAGTCTCGTAGGCTAACTAGGACATTAAAGGGGCTTAGAGGCCATTTGGCCTAGACAGTTTCAGTTGCAGGTCTTTCTAAGGGGTTCTGAGGCAACTTTGGGCTTACTGACTATTTATAGTAAGTCATCTTGGACATGGCCAGACATTCAGTCACAGTGGTATGTCGATGGTAATTGTTTAAAATCGACAGGAAGACTTATTTATCTTTGATAAGATTTGTTATGCATTGATAAAGCCATTTTATAAAGTTAAATTTAAATATTTAACTTTATTAATGCATAGACTATAGTTTGTGGGAAATATTTAAATTAAAAGAGTTCCCTTTATTTTTATAACACATTGGAGACATAAGGTACATAAAGGGAGTTGTGTTTTATCCCACATTGAAAAAACGAAAGATTGAGCTCTTGTGAGAACACTATAAAAGAAATGGAAGAGTTTTTTTTTTTTTTGTATGCTTGGATGAAAATTAATGTTATGTTGCTGGATATCTGATTATCGAGCTTGGAGGACGGAATCCCTCTTTGCTAGCATTCTCTTCGCTATTGGAAGACACAGTCAGGAGGATCAATGGTGTTTTCACTTCAGGAAACAAACTGGGTTTCATTTGGGGCGTTCGCATAAAGAAATTTACAAAGGTTTGAGGTGCAGATCTGAAGTTAGTTATTGCTATAGTGCCGCATGAACAGTATTTTGCTACAGTCGGCATGAACAGTATTTTGCTACAGTACGGCATGAACAGTGTTGGTATCAAGTTTACTTGTTTTTCCGGCTGATTAGAAGTTTGGAAGGCTACCGACTACATCTGCAAAATACTACGGCAACTAATTCCAAGTTTCTTCTATCAAATTTTGATACTTTGCATAATAATTGTTGAATACAAGTCTGAATAGTTGTTGCAGCCTTTAAGGCAGCTGTAAGTGCACATCTACATTTTAAAAATCACCCTTTATCAGCAGATTGAAAGAGTTTCCAAATTTTTCATATGTTGTTGAATGTGTGCCAAGTGTTTGTGAAAATGTTATGATGTATATTATGCATTTTAATGTCACTTCATAGTTGTTTGTAAATCTACTCATTGGAAAGCAATTTATTGAGAAAATCAGCTTTATGAGTTTGCATACAAAGTGTTTGACAATATTCCTTAAGTTAAATTTCTACAAGACAAAGTTCAAATCAGGTGAGGATATTACAGGAGGTTGGTTAAGTAGGTTAGTAAGGTTAGTTAGACAATTAAGGTGGTTAGTGGGTGTTGAGGAATTGTTAAGTTAAAATATGTTAGATTTTTAGATAGTTTTAAGTTAGTAAGTAAAGTTTAGTTAGTTTTATTGTTTGTAATATATATGTTGGATTTTATTTTGTTATAGATAAGTTTAATTAGTGTTAGTTTAAAGTTAGTAGTGGATAACGTTAGAATTTAGTGTAAGATAATAATTAGTTTCAGTTTGTATTAAGTTATTTTATTAGTATGTTTTGAATGTTAGGACTATAATTGGTTTTGTGTTAGTAAGTTGAAGATTAATTGTTAATTGTTAGATATTAGACTTAGTTAAGTTCTTTTTATCACTTGTTTTAATATTTTAGTTAGTTAGTAAAGTTAATTATTGATAAATGTTAGTATTTTAGTATAGTTTTATGTAGTTATAATCTAGTTTAGTATTCTTTTTAATAGAATAGGTTGATGTTATTTAAATGTTTAAAAAGTTTATAATTTTGAAATGTTTTAGATATGTTGTTTTTAGATTATAATTATTTTTAAAGTATTATTATTTGGTAAATGATGTTTCATTCTTGAATATTCAAGTATTAATTAAGAAGATAAAAGTGGAAGACTTAGTGTAGGGAATAATGTAATATATTAAATGTTGAAATAAATTAAACAACAAATGATTAAATTCTATACGATTAGATCTAACAAACCGAGATGAAATGTTAGGGTGTTGCTAGGGAAGAACTATGTATGCATTCAACACACTTATAAATTGTTAACTTATAAAAAGATATATCTTGAATCATGTCAAAACCAATTATGACTTAGGTATTTAGTCAAGCTTATCAATTCAATTATGACCCCAACGAAACCTAGGAATCTAATGCTTGCCCAATTTATGGTATCCCTCTCTAACTAGTGTGGGTGCTATGCTTTCTTTCCTTCACACAACCAAGCTTAAGGCTGATTCCTCTCTCCAAGGTGATTCTTGGATGTACAATGAATTAATGACTCTGAAAAAAAGAATTGGAAAAATGCAATAGGACCAGGGTATTGATAGTGTTAAGATCACTCAGATGGAAGTTCAGGTTGGCAATATCCCAGAAAAGCTAAAGGAGTATGAACACGAGCTCCGTCTTTTGATCAAAGAGGGTGGTAACAAGATGGAACAGGTCACTTCAAGCCTTTGTGTGACTGCTGCCAATTTAGGGAAGAAAAATAATGAGGGAATCATATCTCCTGGTGGGCCAAGTAAAAGAATCAAATAGAGTTCAAGGAAGAAGGCGGCTAAAGCTACTAGGGGAACTAGGCTTTCTTCTGGTGACATTATTCAAAATATTGCAGAGGCCAGCAAAGAGGTGGTGAAAATTATCAAGGAATTGCAATAGCTAGTTGCTGGTGGTGTTTCTAGTCTCTAGTCCCCGTTTAGGGTTTTTTTTTTGTTTAGTTGGTTGTTTCTTTTGTTTGTTTGAACTCTAGTTTCTAGGTCCTTGTAAAACCTGGTTTTGTTTTTTCGTCCTATTTTGTGGTTTCAGGTCCCTGTAAAACCTGATTTAGCTACTATTATCTGCAGGTTTCAGGTACTTGTAAAACCTAGTTGTGCTTATTTGTCTATCTTTTGTTTTCTTGTTAAGGGTTTCGGGTCCCTTCAAAACCTGTTTTTACCGTAATCTAAAAATAAAACTAAGCTTAAATCACCCTAAATTGAAAATCTACCTATCTCCTAAGTGTGCAAAGATAACTGTGCATAAGATTTTCTATGTTTCAACGATTGTTTCAAAGGTTTCTATCTTTTTCTTCTTTCTTTATTGGGTGTTGGAACACTACAGAAACTCATCAATCGTACTAAATTCTATGCAGATTAGACTGCACAATACATTAGCAACTCATTTTATATAAGTCCATTCATCTTCATTTGCTATACTATATATTCTACTATACTCTCCAACAAACTCTGTGTAGTTGTCTGAGCTTGATGTTCTAACATGCTAAGAAGATCTTTCTAAGAACATATGCTAGCCTTAAAAAAAGGATTATAAGCATGAGCTTCCTTGGCTCTCTTTGTTGGTTTGGGCTTCCACCGCAATATGCCCATGTTAACATAGTTCCTATGTTTCAAGAAATGTCCATTGAAGGTTAATATGTAATATGGACATTGATTGTGGACTGTTTTAAGTATATAAAATAGTCTTACATTTCCAGAGTATAATCACCATAAGTACTCATGAGACATAACCGCAGAGAAAGATGTAAGAATCATTTGGAAAACTAAATCATGAACAATAATCAGAGTATAGCTATAAAATGTAGCACTATCAAAACTAAATACAAATCCAAATGGCTCATGAATAATCCAAGGCAACCCCAAAATTTTGAAATAAAGATCCCAAATCATGAACAATGTTATATTGAGCCATCATCTATATTGATGATTTGTTAAAATGCAACATCCCAAACAACTCCTATAAATCACAAACAAAGATGATTTGTTAAAATGCAACATCAACAAGACTAAATAAACATCCAAATGGCTCCAACAATGCCAAAAGACCCCAAATTTTAAAAACAACATTAACTAGCATCATTAAGCTAATAATTGATAAATGTCATGACAAAACTCTGTGTGCAAATTAAGATAATCTGATCCGAAGCATTCATGAACATACAATTCATGAAAAATACAACACCATATATATAAACTTACAATTCATTTTAGATCTATAGGATTCATCACTTGAAAATATCAAATATAGAACATAGATATTTTCATAACGTAAATGCAATACAACTTGAACATTGTATCATGGTTTGCAAGTACCACAACAAAAACTCATTAATGTTTTATAAAAATAGAAAACTAATGTTCATGTTTTGTGGTACAACTAAGTGCGAGAGTTGTAGTCTTCCCACATCCTTTGGTCTATTTCATCTCAAAAATTCCCCCAATCATCTCTGTCACATTGATTCATGCCATAAGTCTCAAGAATAGGCACATGTATCAGAGCACGATAATCATCCTCTTCAATGTGTACTTCGAATGGAACACCATCCTCCATTGTAATGAAATTGTGTAGTATGGCACATGCTAGAACAATTTTAGTTTGGGGCATTATGGAATAGGATGTCGCATGCTTTAGTATAGGAAACCATTGCTTCAAAATGCCAAATATACACTCTATCACATTTCGAAGAGAGGAGTGTTGATGGTTATATAACTCTTGGGGAGTGTTGATTGGGTTTGATCTACAAAACTTGTTTAAGTTGGTAACGCGTACAATGATAAGGAGCAAGAAACCCTGGTACATTTGGATATCCAACATCAACTAAATAGAATTTTCCTATGCAAAATACAAATAAAGTTATAGTCAAAAAGTAGCATAAAAGTATTGATTTCATATAATCACAATATAGTCATATAAAATATGTCATAATATACTAGGGGGGACCACAAGTGGATCTGCTCTAGATAGAGCTGAAGCTAGCACCCGACTATCTACAGTAGACTCTTCCCAACCAGCAAGAACGTACTGGAATTTGTAGTCAAATGAACAGACACCCGAAACATTCTATGACAAGTTGCCTTTTCTATCGTGATATTTTGCTTGTGTGTCCACATCAATAGTCACTAGGATATGGTTTCCATCAATTGCACCAATACAATCCTATAATAAGAAATATTATTATCAGATTCATATTAATATAATTAAATCTCTATGATTGAAGTACATGAGAATAGGATATTTACCTTGAACAAATGATCAAAACGGCCCTTCCCAGCAATTTCGGGAGGAATCGTAGGACCAGGGGGTAAAAGATAATCTTTATGAAGTGCTAAGATAGCCTTCAATACCTTATGGAAGTGTTGACTCACTGTCTATCTCGAGTGACCAAAGTTATGGCCAATCTTACGATTCCTTAGATTATGACCAAGGATATGCCGGAACATTACAAGTTGTTCATGTAATGTTATGTTTACCGTATCTTGAATGCTCTTGTTTCACCTCAAAATATTGGTCAAGCGAAAGAAGGCTGCTCTACTCATGCATATTTGGTCATGGCAGTCTATGTTATTGGATTAGATAACACACCTATAAAAAGGACATGTGGCCCTTCTTCACTTACGTCTATGTATTCTAGCTTCTTTAGAGGATGCTACAATGATTACTGCAAGGCTGGCAAGAAAAACAGCAAGCATGCCCATGAGTTTGATCTTCCTAACAACAACTCCTTGAACATGTATATCATCAATTTGATCCATTGAATGACCTACAAGCACACTATGGAGTTAATGTACTAGCAAATATTTCTAAAAGAAATGGAAGGGAAAATTTGGTTTCTCATATAATTGTTCCTTATAATACAAGATGATACTATTTAGATGATCTTTAAATATATGAATTGATATTTTCAAATGGTACATGTACAAATTTGACATAGATGTATGAATTTATTTAGTACTAATAAAATAGATGAGAATCAAATTGAACTTGAAATTATGTAATGTTCACTATTAACTACACTTTTACTCATTTGAAAACTGAGTTAAATAAAATATTAAAATTACAAAAAATCAATGAATGCAATAAATGTAAATCTTATTAATTTAAAATCTTTATCTATGATTAAAAGTATGATAACTCATAATCAATGGACCAAAGAAAAGAAACATTATTATGAAGGGAAGACTGTTCCATTTTACATGACTGGAAGATGATTGTAGATTTTTTGTGAGGATTTGTCACATTGTTGTAGAAATCTTAAGCTAATGCATCACTGTCATACTATTATTAAGGAAAGCTTAAGATTTAATACATCATTGTATCAATGGGGAATAGCATTGAACTTCATAACAGAAATCGACCACTAAAATATATCTTGGAGAAGATTCAGAATGATTTAAAATATGGGAATTAGTGGTCACTCTTGTATCTTTTCCAATTCTTAGATTTAATTTTACAAGATCACTTTTTGCTAAGCTTTCTCCTCGGCGCTGTAACAAAGTTAATATATGATAAATTTTGACAGTATATTTGTCTATCTTCTGTAGTTGGTCAAAGCTGACAAAGACTAGCCAGATGAGTAGCAGAGAGCTAATAATGGAAGTTGGCATGCTCTTAACTTAGAAGATTCAAAGCTTTAATTGGAGGTACCAAGCTATTTCAACCTTGCAACGAGCCTGACACGATGGCATATAACCAGCTACTACAACCACGAAGCCACATAGACTACGATCCTCACACGATGGCATATAACCTCATAGAATAGTCATCAGCTAGGCTATAATGCCAAAAACTATTGTATTGAATAGAGAAAAACTTCTAGCAATCCCTTGAATTAAGACATCTAAGAAGAAAGATCACCCAGGTAATAAATCTTATTTGATGATTCTGATAATGGGAGAAGAGAATAGGGGTATTAGCCATACCATGAATGTTGTAAGTAGAACCACAATTCCACCTAATAATCAAGTTGTAGATGACATTTTGAGGGTGAAAGAAAATAAATCTTCACAAACTAGAGTAAATACTAAGGTTAGATCACTATCATTTAAACATCTTCTGAATAAAGTATTTGGAGATAATGTCTTTGATAAAAATACACTTTCAGTTAAAGATACTGAATTAAACAGGGGATTTAACTATGTCGAAAATGAGAACCTATTTATGCCTCACTTTCTAAATCCATCCAAAAATATCAAATATATTCTCCCTTCAACTCTGAGCACAAAGGGGAATAGATTGGACAAAGATAAATCTTTCTCTCTTCTGGAGGGTTTGGAGTTAGTAACTATAGGCAATCAACTATAGATTTTAGATACCAAAATTGTCATAGATTTACCTATTTCTATTCATGGTAATCTGGGTGATATTAAAGAACAGTCGATGGAGATGCAAGAGCAATTGAACTCTCAGGAGAAGAGTTTAAGATTGGGGGAAGTAGCAGAGTTGAGGAAGAAGAAATTAACAAAAATAGATGAGTAAGTCAAAAGCGTGTCTCAAGTTGATCAAGGATGACATTAATAGATGGTAATACATTTTTTATATCATTCCAATACATACGGCTATAGAATATTCATTCCTTCTACATTTTTGGGGTTGTCAGTCTTGTACTTCGCTCTACACAGTTGCAATTGGGTTTTGATGTAATGGCACCTTATTTATTACTCTCATGGGAGTAGGTGTTTCATACCTTTTGAGCTTATGGTGGGGGATTTTTATAGGCGAACAATGGATTTCTTTTTATGATTCCTTCTTCCCTACTCTCTTTGCTTGCCTTCTCAATTTCTAGAATGTCCTTCTCATTTGATGCTTGTGTAAAATGTGAGTCTTGTCAAAAGTATCATAAAAGCATCCTACCCAAAAATTACAGAATTATGCTTCAACCGACGGTGGACGAAGATGCACTCTCTCATCCCTTGGATGATGAGGCATTGGATATTATGTTCATTTTGCTTTCTTCCTCTACCCGTCGTGTGATTCGTACTCTCATTAGGGAGGACTTCCTCTTTGCAACTTCTAGACATGTGTTGTACCCTTCAAATTTGGTTTCCATATTTCTATCTAATGCTATGGATCTTCTTCTGTCATGTCCCCTTTTCAAATAATTAAAAAAGAAAATCTTTCCTAAGGCAGGCAAGCCCAAGAAAGTGAAGTTTCGGAAAAAGGGGGTTAATCTTTGGAAACCGTTGGACTAATAAATGAAAATTATTATTAAAATAAGTTTCATTAACCTCTCTTGGACGTGAGTTACAGTTATGCCCTCTTTTAAGAGGTTTGGAGGCATTTTGGGCTCATTCCAAACTTGATTTTCGCTCATTTTTTGTTATTCTTCAGAGGCTGCAAAACCTGTGGAGAAGGAGACTCAAGAATGGGAGTTTGCAGGTTTCCAGGGAGACCCAAGAACGGGAGTTTGCAGGTTTCCAGGAAGGTTAAGGACGGGAGTTTGAAGCCATTCCATGTGCATGCTCATACAGAGTTTGCCTTTGTGTTGAACAGTGTAGATTTGTGGGTTTTTGGATGTGTTTTTTGCATGAGTTTGGTGTTTTCAGTTGAGCATTTCATATCAGTTTTGGTTGCTGCTGTATTTCAGACTTTAAGCTGTTAAAATAGAGCTGAATATATGTATTGGGACGTGATTAAACTTCTGAGATAGTTCATTAGTGTTTTTGTGGTGTTTCCGGGCATTTTGTGTTAATTTCGAGAGCCCGATGAGCATAGTTTTTGTCCTACATTTGTGAGTTGTTGTGTAAAGGCTATATAGATCTGGAAACGTCATTTTGTAGGCTGTTATGCTGCTAAACTTTCTGTAAAAATTTCCACTTTCAGATTTATTAATAACAGGTGAAGCTGTGAAGCTTTTTGGCACTATTTTCGGCATACCCGATTTGGAGTTTCTTGAGAAATTTGGTGGATCTTTGTGATAGCAGTTGTTTGATTTTGAAAATCTGATTAGAGATGTGAAATACCATATCAAATCAGAAAAGGGGACATTTCATCTTCAGTCAACATCGAGATTGGAAATCATTGTATACAAGGTGGTCAGACCTGAGTTTTGGGCTCAAAATAAACTGAAGCAGCTATGCAGAGTTATGATATGTAGTTTGGAAATGCCTTGGTGGGAGGACTATTTTCAAGGACCATGCTCATGCAAAAACATGAGGTTTTGGTGACTTTCGAGGCATTACGGAAGTCATGTGAAAAGCGCAACTCACGGCTCTTGACCAAGACCTTGCAAGTCACGACAAAAGCTCTAGGTTTTCAAATGATTGAGGTTGTGAAGAAAATTGGATTTGCACTGCTTGACATCTTGGGTCTTCTAATTTTTGATATACATGCAATATCTGCTCATAAGACAACACCTCTAGCTCCCTCAATTCAGTCGACTCGTGAATCGGGTGACTGGTCGGTTCCTATTATAAGTTCTCTTGGCTTAGGACACCTTGTCCAAAAACCCCAATTGGATCATTCCAAAGCAACAGTTTGGGGTGGTATTTCTAATGTTGCCATTGAAGGCTCGAGCTTGGGATGGGAGATGGCTCTACTACCATGCTTAGATTTTGGATGGGGTCACTCGGTACAACTTGGTTTGACTTCCACTTCTGTAGAGGGTGTCGAGGACATGGAAGAAAGATAGTATAATGGCATTCTTCTATTTTTTGGTTTTTCTTGTAAACTTCAAGCATGTTTTGTAAAACATTTGAAAATTTTGGTTGTATTGAGTCCCTCATGCCTGCTGTTTTAATATGCTCGAAATTGTAAAATTCGATCAATTTTGAATTTTGGAAAAATTATATTTCTCCATCGATAAACTATGATTGTCAATATCGATTCTTGTAATTTGTACATACTGTGATGATGCTAGGTTTTCTTTTCTGGTTCTTTCCTAGTTGAGCTCTTGAACTAGTTTTAAATTATATATATATCCAGTGCCTCGTCCACTTTTGCCAAAAAATTAAAATTGGATAGGGATCAAGTAGATGGAAAATGTAAGTTTGGCTATTCCAAAACTTATGCAATTCATCGAACACCAATGGAGAATAAGGAGAAATTCATTACTCTGGCTAAAATAGGGATGAAAATGAGATTTATAAAATAAAGGAATAGATAGAGTTAGGTATTAAGAAAACCTTGGATATGGTTTATTTCCATTTACAAATGAATGGGGGGTGTACATACAGTCCTTGAAAGCTATTAACATGATGGCATGCTATTAACTTAGAAGATTCAAAGCTTCAATTGGAGGCACCAAGCTATTTCAACCTTGCAACGAGCCTGACATGATGGCATATAACCAGCTACTACAGCCACGAAGCCACACAGACTACGATCCTGACATGATGACCATTCTGTGAGGTTATGGCATTATGGCCTAGCCGAACTTGAAATTATGTAATGAACAGTAAACACCATAAATTCTAACCAACCTTAAAAACCTCAGCCACACAGACTACGATCTTCAAGCGGCTTTGAACACATTTATAACTCAACAAACTATACACTTCGGGAAAGCTATTCATCGTGAAGCTCGTCACACTGTAATTCTTCAACACGACTAAATCCTCCAATGAAATTCCTAAAACAATCCACTAAACACCATTGTCGATCAATCCCTAAAACCTAGGCCACAGAAATCACGACACGATCTCCAAGCCGTTGAACCGCGGCATCCCACATTACCCAACAGACAACCCAAGCTCCTAATTTCTAATCCACTCAAAATGACATTTCCCCCATCTCTGTTTAAGACCACGACATGAATACTAGGCAAACTGTTGAAATCCCTCTTTGCAAACCGTAATAACATTCGACATTTCAAAATTATTAACCCTAGCAAAACAACAACGAAAGCCCTCTTTGCAAACTGTAAAATGAAGGACATTGCAAAATGAAATGAAAATGCAAAAATACCAACTGTAGTTTTAGAAAGGAGGATGAACTGCACAAGCTCTCGAATGTGAAGAGGATGGAAAAAACCAGTCGCTGAAGCTGAAACAAAACCGTCGAAAGCCCTCTTTGCAAACTGTAAAAACATTTCACATTTCACAACAATTATTAACCCGACATGAACGATGGACACTGAAATGAAAATGCAAAAATTCGATGCAGAATGACATGAATGATGGACACTATGAAATGAAAATGCAAAAATACTAGCTATAGTTGTAGAAAGGAGGGTGAACTGCGCAAGCTCCCGAGTGTGAGATGGAAGAAAAAACCAGTCGTTGAAGCTGTCGAAAGCTCTTGTCACATAAGCTTTGCAGACACATTTCAAATTTTTTAACCCTAGCGCTCACGGACTCACGGATTCATGGACCCGACGGATTATATAATGTGGAAAATTAAGATAGGGAATAGGAATGGCCTATTCTAATTACTGTTATTTTTGGCATAGACATGTGCTCAATTTGGAGGAAAAAATGGAATATGTTCTCTAATTCTCAATTCCATTTATGAGTACCAAACAGAGAGTACGAGACACATTCTATTTTTCTCTGCCTATTCCCCTTTAATTCCATCAACTAAAGGGAACTTTAATGAATTGAAGGAGTACTAAATAGAACCTATTCAATGGGTCAAAGGTCCTCCCAAGAATTAAAAAGTAAGGTATGTAAAATTTACAGATGAAAACTGAAATAGATGATGATAGTTAAAATAGAAAGAATGATATGCTATTTTAAGAAATATTTATATAACAAAAGAAGTATGATTAAATCATTGAATTATTCATTTCTATCATTAAAAATGTAAATTGAAATAGATTAGCTTAAAAATAGTTATATTTATTAAAAACATATTAAAATGGTTAATTTGTATACTATATGGTACAAGAAAAAAAAAGGGGTCTATATTCACTATTGGAGAAGTAATTATTATAGAGCATAATTGATAAAACATTTATATAACAATAGAAGTTTGATTAAATCATTGAATTATTCATTTCTATCATTAAAATTGTAAATTGAAATATATTATTTTAAAAATAATTATATCTATTAAAAATATATTAAAATGATTAATTTGTATATTATATGTTATAAAATAAAATAAAATAAAGATCTATATCCACTATTGGAGAAGTAGTTATTATAAAGTATAATTGATTGTTAATGACATTATTTATATAAAAATTGTCAAAATAAATCTTACCTCAATAAATTATTTTGTTAATCTAATTATATTTAATTTTAATATTTTAAATAAATATAATTTAATTTCAAAATTGTCATCATGTTTATTAAATTAATTTAATTATAAATATATTTATATATTTTGAATTTTTAGAATAAAATTTTAATGAAACACTTTTAGAATTGTTTGTAAATTTACATATTTTTAAATAAAATCTTCTTCAAAAAACATGGTAAAATGGTTTTTAGTACTAATAAAAAATATAATAAAAATTGTTTTAAGTTCTGTAGATTTCACTAAATAGTATTTAGTGATAGCTAATGGTAATTTTCTAAATTAAAACAACAATTTTTTTAATAAAATACACTTAATCTATGACAAATGATAACGATGTCATTAATGGATGGGAGATAAAGCTATCATTAATGATGACATATTTATATCTTTTTATTGTGTACAAATATTTGTATTTTTTGTGTAGGAAAATGAATTTTACTCCTAAAAAAAGTGTAGTCTAATAAGATTAATCAAGAATGAGATTTTTAAAATCATCAAAAAATAAAAAATGATATTTAACATTTGAAGTTGCATTTATTTTTTTGATTCTATGATTTGGTGGGTAAATTTAATTGAGAAAATGAGTTGAATGAAAACAATAGTATGGTGCCTTTGGCATGAACTAATAATCACACATTTTACATATATTTGACTCTTTAATCTTGGATGGTATCTAGGGAGTTTCACTAGTGTGTAGAAGTCAACAAATATTTTTAATGTGTCAACTCAAATACCAAGAAAACAAAAGAAAATCACCAAAATCTAACATATAAATAAATGCATCAAGTTAAGATGTGTAAGTGTTGAATCTCTTCTATAAGAAAATAACTAAAAATAATACATTGTACAATTTGATTACCACTTGGAAAATTACTGAAAAGAGAGAGGAGCATGAATGAGGTTGATTCATTTTGTCGAGGAGCATGAATGAGGTCGATTCATTTTGTTCCTAATATTTTTTCTATTGTGAGAGAATAAGCAAGGTCCGACATAAACATTTGGGTGAAGGAAATAACCACATCCTACAACAAATTTTGGGTTAATTATTTTTAAAAACATAAACCAATTATAAAGAATAGCTTATTGGTGATCTATGTTGATCTATTAACATTGTAGTAATATATATTTTAGAAGGATGTTATGCGATGTTAAAAAATTTATGGTTACATTTATTCTGTCTTTTTTCATATGAATTTTGATATCTTAATTAGCTTTTCTTCTTAATTAGTTTAGTCTTACGTTTCTTTTTCTTTTTTAATTTTAATACAAGTTTATGTTTTTTCGTTATAGTGTGATTGTATCCATTATACAAGCCTTCTTCGCACTTTCCCCATGACACTTAGTTTTTTTCATCCATTATTTAATGCTTGTCTATTTCCTTTTATATGAATTTAATTTTTCTTATTGTGCCTCTCATATTTTGTGCTTTGCAAATCATATAATATCAAATCATAACCATCAATCTCTTATTGATTCTCTTAATTGTCACAAAAAATGTGCGACAAATGAGGTAAAAAATTAAATGTATTTCACATGTTTAATTTTTCCTAGTTTCCATCAAATTCATTTGTGTAAGGCCTACTAATGAGCACCTACTACATTGCCACCCTTTTGTTACATGAATTAGTTCTAGAAAACTATAGAAAATCCCTAACATGTCTAATTTTTACCTATTAAAACTCACACAAAATAATTACCCTTGCATGTTATCATATTGGACATTTAGAATATCATTTTTTTTCTAAGAGTTTGGAAACTTCCTAAAGGTTTTTTCTTTAAATCTTTTGAGCCTTAAATTAGAATCTTTTCAAGCTTCTCAGTAGCCTTTTCTTAGTCATTTATTTCTCTCTTAACATCATGCTACCTAGTTTTCTCGCTTCCATAGTCATTAGTTATTTCCTCTTTCCCTTCCTCATTTCCCCCTTACACCTTGTTCCATCATCCTTCCCCAAATTCTTGACATCCACTATTGTATCTATGTCATCAACCTTTTACATCTCATTGTGTTTCCTCTTTCCCCTTGTTGCCTTCTCATCATCCTTTTTGACTTTGGAGAGTTTTATTTTTCAACCATTATTGTTAACATATTATTTTGACATTGCTACAATTACATATTTCCCATATTGGTGTGTATGCTAGTCAAAACACTATTTAAGGACTCAATGTTTATTTTATTTCTGTAATAGTGTTGGGGTTTTAGGTCCCCTATAAAAAACATGTTTCAACCTTAATAAAAAAATAGAAATACGCAAAAATATTCTAATTAAATTGTAGGTTTCTTAACAATTTAAACTTTAGGGGAAATAGTGATAGGTCACAATATATCCAACTTGTTTTAATTATCATTTCAAACTAAATATGTTAAATATTGTCTAGTATTATATCATTATAAATGATGCTAGTTGAGATGTTCAAGTGACCTAGGGGATTATTTATTATCTATTTATTGTCTAAGATAGCTTTAGTATTACGTGAACATTTATATTTTATGGGAAGGTTACAAAGAGTGGATTAATAATTTTAGTTTGAGAAGATTACACATATTTGGTTATATCATAAGGAAATCAATTCCATTGTTGATTTCCTAATGTTAATATTTTAGTCTATTTCAACACTCATATAAAACTCTTCTACAATACAAGAGTAGCATGTATGATATTCAAAATGAAAATTTGATATTATTTGTAAATATATTGAAATGACCATAGGTATATGACTTTTATTTTTATTTTTATCAAGGATCACTATTTTGGCTTACTATTTAAGATATTACTTGATGGTTTGTTATTGAAAAGTATTTAATGTATTTGAGGCAAATTTAGTGTATTTTATGGCCTTTTACAATATTTCACATGCTATCAAAATTGATGCATTGTATTAATGTGGTTTAGTTTGATTATCCATATACAAAAAATTCAATCAGAAAGTAAATAGATAAAATATAAGATATTCTATAGAAAATGCATAAATACAAAGAAAACTTGTTTTTCTAAGGCCAAGAACCTCTCTTACTAGTGGAAACCAAACATAATTCAGCCAATCAATAATTATTAAAAATACAATTGATAGCTTGATGTAAATGGAAAGTTTAAGTCATTTAAAAGAATACACATCCTTGTCACATGGCAACATGTGATTATACAAACTCTTATAAGTCTGTTGCTTATTCTTGAATATGTAGCAAAACCTAACTAACTATAATTGAGCCATAATCATGTTAGGGTGTATGGATATTGTTGAAGTTGATGAAGGATCAACCCCACAGCTCCCAAGAATCATGTGCATTCAAACACCTATCATAGAAAGAGAGAAGCAAAAGCTACGGAGGCTAGAATTCCTAGATCCACTCTTGATGAGAAAAAAGATTACTATTATCAAAAGTGAAGCAATTATTACAAAGATATCAATCCTTATAAAGGAGATATAAACCCTAAAAGGTAAAACCTAGGTTGTATTAATAATTAATAAAAGAATTGATTATTATATGCCCAAAGTTTAGCTTAATTAAACTAGAGATAATAAGTGACTTAATAATTAAATTAATATGATTTAACTAATAAGAAAATACTTTATTACTCTAACACACCCCATTAAGATAAACTTAGGGAGTAGCTAAAAACTTAGAAACTACTACTGAAACTAAATTTGGGTCCCGACAAGAAAGTCTGATGAGGTACCCAAGCACATCCAAATCTCTGTAAAGAGGTGAAATAGAGAAAACCACATGGGAAAAACCCTACTCCAAAAAGAGATGGAAATAATGCTAAAAAGAACTAGTGAAGGACTAAAGAAACCTCAAGTTGTGGTCTCACAATGCATGCCCCATTTCTCCTAGAAATGGAGACCCTAGTAATTTTTTTATCTACCAGACTCCTAGTCTAGAGTCTAGGTCACTTTTGGACTCCCCCAAGAGTCTAGGTCTAACCCTTGTATTGAATTAGATAGGTCTGGGAGATTGCAAATGCGTCAAAAAAAGAGTATTAGCACTCTAGAAAAGGAGCGCACCTACATACCTCCAAGAGGTGCACATGTGTGCATCGTTTGGAGGTGCATAGTTTATCAAAGCCTAGTTTTTGCATTGGGAGTTTTGGGTATATTGGAATGCCACTAGTTGATATGTAGTTAACTGAAACAAAACTTAAACTATTATACGTATCTATTAAAAAACTTCAACAATTGAACTTCAAACTAAAACGTACTTAAACCTAGAAGTAGGTAAAACTGAATTGGAATAGTGTATTGTCTTCAAAACATGCTTCTTATGTGTATACTTTACAGTAGTGTGTTCTTATGGTTATTATAGCATCTCATTGTTCTTGGATATTATTGTAGGTTGGTATCTAGGATGAGATCTTCAGTAAGAGGTCATAGCTCAGGTTGTGGGCGAGGCAGGGATATTAGTGTGCATGAGTCTACCTGTGAAGGTCCTATTCAAGAGGAGAGCAGGAAAGAGCACCATAGCGAGCATTAGGTCGATTCAAAAGAGGTTGGCCTAAGGCAAATGAGGAGGACCATTTTAAAGCACCTATCTCCTCCTCAAGGTACAGATTGTGAGGGGTTACACCATGCAAGGAATGAGGATAGGCATAGGTCTAGGAGTCCTTGGAGAGACCACCATGGTGATAGACAAAGGTCAGTTCAGGCTACTCAAATGAAGGACCTTTAGAGGTCCAAGATCAAACCCTTCAATGGGTTAGGTTTAGAATATGTGGCTGAACAGTGGCTAATTGCTCTAGATAGGTGTTTTTCTATTTAGGACTTTGTCTCTAACATCAAAGCAAGGTTTTCCATTACCCACCTAGAACTCTTTGGAGCCACATGGTGGAACATTGAAGAGAAGAAGCTGAGAGTAGATATGATTACTGTCACATGGGAGTTATTTCTGGAGAACTTCTATGAGTGTTTCTTACTAGAGGAATGGCAGCAATAGAGAGCAGATGAATTTCACAATCCGAGACAGTACACTATGACTATAGTAGAGTATGAATGGAAATTCTATGAGCTTATACCTTATGCAGTGATTAGTGATAGCTCGCCACTGATGGCACAATATTTTATTCGGTGCCTTAATAACTGTCTCATTGGGGGTGTTAAGGTATTTTTGCCAAAAACCCTCAAGGAAGTGGTACATCAAGCCATACTGGTAGAGAAGAGTGTCACCTTAGGACATGGTGGATTTGTGCAAGCACCTGCAGCATCAGGGTCCAAAGGTAATCAGGGAGTGGGTAGTAGTAGGAAGCCTCCTTCTTCTGGAGGTAATTTGTAGCAAGGAGGATCTTATCCTCCAGCATGGAGTGGGGATGATGGATCACACTCTATGGATTCTTAGTACTCTTAGTGCAATAAGTGCAACCAATATGACCAGCCATCGCATAGTACTCCTTATGCTAGTGGGGATAGTTTTTAGTAGTCTAGTGCACCTACAGTGTAGAGGAGTTTCAATGTAGAGTGTTTCTCATGCAGACAACGTAGACACAAGTCATCCCATTGTCCTCAATTGAAATCATAGTTCTCAAATCAGAGACCTACAACTTCAAAACCCACAGTTGGAGATATGGGTAGGTCACAGAGGGTATTTTTAGTAGAGTCTTATCCTCCTACAGGGGGAAAGGATCCAATGGGACTCCCAAAGTGACTGTTTTAGTTTTGTCATTCTCTTAGGCTTCCAGGAGTAAGCCTAATTCTAGGGGGAGTGGATGTAATGCCTACCCCTAGTTGACTTTTCATGTTGGATTGTTAGATTCTTTTAGGCCAATTTTATGATTATGTTTTATGATTAGTAGTACATGGTTATTGGATTTTATTAAAGGTTATTTCATACTTAGTTGATTTATGTGATGAGTTACTTAATTATTTCATGTGTTCAGGATTATTTTGATGATGATACATGTATGTTCATATAGTAATTTCAGTTATCTCATGATGATAGATAGATGGAGTATTTATATGCAGTTCTATGGTTACTTACCCCATACTTGCATGTGTATGGTGTACATGTATGTTTTATTTTATGATTGACATTTTTGATGTGGTTGAGGGAGGGAGTCGTAGTCACCTGCTAGTCAGAATCTACATGATGCACCACTTCGCACCATTTCCTATTTAGTTTAGATTATATGTGTATGTACATGCATGGATTTTATGCAGATTGCAAGTACTGGGCATCGACTTCCCTGAATTGCTAGGATGAGCATGCCCTATCATAGTATCTCAATGGTAAAAGTGTGGAGATAATTCTTGAGTCCAAATCCTAACCTAAGCCAATTATCTTAGAATATAGGACAAGTATCTAAGTTGTTTACCTATCTAAATTCGTCAAGTGATGTGAATTTGTGATTATGACCCTAGAGTTTGATCTTGTTCTTTGTCTTCAGTTGAGTTGTTGTATTTAGTTTTGTGGGTTTGGTGTGATTTTTAGTTGTAACTAAATCATATTAAAAGATAATTTAATGATTTAATTTAATAGAAATTTTATAAAGAAAATTCAATATTTAATTATATTTAATTAATTAAGAAATTAATTAAATAAAAGAATTAAATTTAAAGATATAGTTAAAGTTATAATTTTGGTGTATTTATATTTATTTAATTTAATCATTATTATTTAGGAGTTTTTTTTTTTATCGGTAAGAGGCCAAAGCCAAGATTAATTATTATGTATTATGATTAATTATTATTATTATTTAGTAAGCGCGAGTAGATTTGAACCCAAGACCTCTTCAGCAAGAGGCTCACAATTTACCGTTGTGTTGTAGGCTCTTGCCTTATTATTTAAGAGTTTTATTTTAATAATAAACTCTAAATAATATTATTAGTTAAATTAATAAATATATTATTTAAAACATCTCATGATTTAATAGAGAGAGAAAGAAATTGATTTAATAAAATATTATTTTAATTAAATTGCAAAAAACTTATGCATGAAAAATTAAAATATAATAAAATAATAAAGGAAAAGGGGTTTGTGTGATTGCACAATTGAAGCCCTAATTTGGGGAAAAACTCTTTATCAAGAAATTAGAGTTCATTTCTCCATATCAAGATTTGGAGCAGCCAATTTTTGAGAAGAGTTTTTTTTATTTTATGGAAGAGGTAATTTCTTGTGAGCTCTGTGTGTTCATCGTTTTAGCATCAGATCTAGGTAGGATCTTGTGGGTTCTATGCAGTAGATTCATTCTTGAAAATATCTATCTTCTCTGTGTCTAATTGAAATTGTTCCAGATTATTTTTAGGTTGAAACCCTTGTTATATATAGATCTAGGTAGGATCTTGTGGGTTCTATGCAGTAGATTCATTCTTGAAAATATCTATCTTCTCTGTGTCTAATTGAAATTGTTCCAGATTATTTTTAGGTTGAAACCCTTGTTATATATATATATATATATATATATATATATATATATATATATATATATATATATGATAATTTTTCGTTGAATTTGAAAATTTGTTGTGAAGGCATTATTTTTATAGAAAACAAAATTTTAAAAATGAAAATAGATATATTCTAAAACCTATGATTTTACATAGGAGGGCACTGATTTTTTATGTTTATAACACACACACACACACACACACACACACACACACACACACACACACACACATATATAGAAGAGAAATATAGAGTGAGGAGGGGTCATGACCTCCCCTCCTCACAGTTGCCAAGGCATATCGGCTACAATGGCAACGAGCACTGCCAAAGAAGCAATTGCTGATGAGGTAGTGAATGCTACCAAAGCGGCAGCTACCCCAGGCAGTAGGCCATCTAGCAGCTCCCCTTTTTGGGTTTATATTTGAAACACATGCCAGTATTGAATTGCTATTTTTTTTTTTTGTTATTATTATTTTTTGAAATAAAATTTATGTTTATGGTTTATAATTTATATAATAATTGATATTACTGTTATTATTATTTTTGGTGAAATATTATATTTATATTAATAATAACCGGTTCAAAAGAGCTCCCGGAGAAAAGAACTAGAAAAGAAAAACTCTAGTCATTTCCTGATACAAAAAAGGAATGCAGAAGAAGAAATACTACATCAATAGAGAGTATCTATCAACACTAATGAATCTTGTCCTAGAGATTCTCAAATCGAGAATATAGTAGTTACAAAGAGCCCAAATCTCATATGAATACAATTCATTGATTGGTGTCAAAGACAAGACTCAGAGCCTAGCAAAAAATGTTGTAGAGATTACCATCCCTAAGCTACATCCAAAACTTCAATTAAGACCATGATATTAGAAATTCATCTAATGCAAGTGTAATCCAAGACCTTGACCTACATATAATATCTCAAAAGAACAAGTGAGATCCATAAAAGTTAAAACATGCAAAATCATAAAGAAGTCATCATTAATAAAAAAAAATGAGGAGGACTTGGCCTTATTCTAAACATATTCTTTTGTCATAATATTAACCAAGTTGGTGAGATCAAGGAGGTTAAGTGGGGAAAGAAAAGAGTAATATAAACCCCATCGGTACCCAAATTAGCCAGAAAATCAGCTAAAAGATTTCCTTCTCTATAAGTATGCATGATGTAACATTCAGAGATTGAATTAAGAAGAGACCATACTTGATGAAATATATACTGTATGGACCAATTACATACATGACGTTTAATACATGCATTAATAATAATTGATGAATCCCCTTCAACATGCAGCTTAGATATAGAAAGTGATTTTTCAAGTTCTAACCAAAAAAGCAAGGCCAAGGCCTCAGCTTTGTTATTAGTACACTGAGGGGGAGAAGATGGTTTTGTTGCAATCACATGACCCTTAAAATCTCTAATGACTATGCCATAGCCAGAGTTGCCTGGATTTCCTCTAGAAGCCCCATCAAAATTGAGTTTGAAATAACCCTCACTTGGAGGAATCCACTTGGTTTGAGCATGGATAAGGGGAATCTTGGATGGATACAATGGAGCACGAAGATGAGGGAAAAGTAAACCCTTCCACTGCTGAATAATATAGCCATCCCAAGTAGAAAAAACATGATTAACCTTATATTTACTTACTGAAGCATTAACAAGCTCAACAATTGATCTCTCTAATCCTTCCAAAATTTGAGGTATTGGAGATGACGTCTATCTAAAAATTCTCTTTTTTCTTTCCCACCAAATTACCCATACTACAAATGTAGGGATGCACTCCCAAAGACATAAAAACATTGATTTAGAGTATAAGATTGTCCATGCTTGGAATAAATCCCATGGAGAATTAGGTAATGACATATGGAAATTAAGCTTATCAAGGACAAAATGCCAACAATCTTGGGCAAAAGGGTAGTTTAAGAGGAGGTGGTCTGTTGTTTCTATAGCTTGCAGACAGAGCACATAGTTAAAGGGATTAGATATGATCACTAGTTAAGATTCGGTTCTTTAGTGCAAGCCATGCAAAGCATCCTACTTTTGGCAGAACTGAGCTATTCTGGTAGAATTCAAAAGAATGATAGGTGGTCTGATTATGCTGGTAGTGTTGGAGAGCCAAGTATTCTAGTTTAATAGAGTATTTACCATCTTTAGCTGGAACCCAAAAGAGGCAATTTGGATGATTAGAGATAAAGACATTCCTTTCAGCTAGTACTTGTTTGAAAGAAGCAACCTGATTGTGGGATATAGGAAGAGATGAGGGGTCTTGCCAAATGAATAGCCCTATGAACCTATGAGTAGCTGAGACATAAGTAGAAAAGGATGTCCCCCAAGCTTGAATCACTATGTTTGAAAAATCCTTTAGATAATCAATAGTGGCAACGTGGGGAACCCGTTCCATGAATCAAAACAAAAATTGACACTATCCTCATTGTTCACTTACCATGATATGAATGAAGTAATGACTTCTCAAGAAGCCATCATGAAATCCCAAATGATAGACCCCTTTGACAAGTCTAGCATAGTAAGACTCTAGAAGGTTCCAAGTTATCTAAATATTTCTCTTGCAAAAGGCGACACCATTTGGTAGAAGGTTTTTCATACATTTGCCAAACAAGTTTAGCACCAAAAGCCTTATTCCTATTGGTAATGTTGGGAAGTCCAACACCTCTTTTTCTATAAGAGGTTGAATGGCATGAATAGAAATTAGTAGTATTTTCTTCTGACCATTCATATTATCTGACCAAAGAAAGGTGAGGATTAAAGTTTTAATTTGAGAGATGATACCTTTGGGGGCTTGTAGAATGGAGAAGTAGTAGTTAGGAATGGCAGAAAGAATAGTTTTGATAAGTAGAATTATACTCGAGAGGGATAACCAGTGAACTTTCCAAGCACTAATTCTACTCTTGATATGATCAATCACAGATTTCTAATAAGAGGGTTTGTTTAATCCCATAAAAAAAGGAACACCAAGATAAGTAGAAGGTAAATGATCATGGGGAAAAACAAGAAGATGGATTGTTCTTTGATAAACCAATTGTGAGGTATTAAAAACATAAATTTTAGATTTAGTTGCATTGATACATTGACCTGAAACTTGTAGGTCAATGGCTTTCTTCATACTTTGTGCTTCTTGATATGTAGATGATCCAAACAGTAAAGTATCATCAACAAAAAGAGAATGGGTTATGGAAAAAGATGTACCTCTAATATTGATACCTTTCTACAACCCTTTTTGATTAAAAGAGTTAATAATTCTGTTAAGGGCCTCTGCCACAATGATAAACAAGAATGGAGAAAGAGGGTAAGCCTGACGAACTCCTTGGGAAGAGGCAAAGAAACCTGCTAGTGCACCATTAATGAGAATATAAAAATGTACACCTAAAATGCAAGCTTTAATCCATTTACACCACCCAGAAGAAAAACCAAACTAATGAATGACTAGCAGAAGAAAAGACCAATTCAGTTTATCATAAGCCTTCATAATATCTAATTTGACAACAAAGGCTGAAATATTATGTTCTTTGATGGAGTGAAGGATCTCATGGGCTATTATAGCTCCCTCGGTTGTTTCTTGACTAGGAACAAAACCCCTTTGTTCTATTGATATAATTTTTGGAATAATGGGCTTAAGACGCAAGTAAATAGCCTTCATGATAATCTTATAGATAGTGTTACATAAAGAGATAGGATGGAAATCAACAAAAGAATAAGGCTCATTAACCTTTGGGATGAGAGCAATATTGGTGGTATTAAAGTTCTTCAAAATGGAGACATTTTTCCTAGATTCTTCAAGAGCCTCAAACAATTCAAAATAAATTACATCCCAACATTTTTGAAAAAATAATGCAGTGAACCCATTTGGTCTTGGTGTCTTATTAGCAGACATAGAAAATACTACACGATGAATCTCATAGAGAGTAAAAGGGGCCGTAAGAATCAAGTTGTCTTGTTGCATAATCAAAGAAGGAATGTAATCCAAGATCTCATCCACAAGGTGGGAAGAGGGGGGATCCTGTGGTGGAGGGGAAAGAAGATTAGAGAAGAATCTTACATTTTCAGTTTGAATGCCCTTAGCGTTAGAAATCAAGTTTCCTAGATGGTCATGAATTGTAAAGATTTTTTATTAGCCTTCTTTTGTTTGGTAGATGCGTGAAAAAAATAGTATTTTGGTCCCCTTGTTGAAGCCACAATTCTCTAGACTTTTGTCTCCAGTACTCTTCTTCTCGCTTACATAATTCAACCCACTCCTCTTACAAATTCTTGTGTCTTGAATGCATATCAACATTTAAACCATGGAGTAAAATATGTTCATTAATCTCAACTAGTTTTTCTTCTACCACCCTTTTCTCCTCAAAAATATTTTTAAAAACATGTTTATTCCAAATCTTGATAAGCCCTTTGACATACTACATTTTCTTGTGAAATTGAAACATTTTGGTTCCTAGCTCTAGTGGAGCATCCTTACACCATTGTTTTAAGAGGCCATCAAACTTAAAAGATGGTCTAGAAAAACTAGTAAGAGGAGAATATGATGGAAGAATGGACAATTGAATAGGGAAATGGTCAGATTCTGAATATGGAAGAATATCCGATTGGATAGAATAATTTGCCAATTTCCAACATTGTGAACACAAAAATCTATCCAATCTAACTGCAATCTAGAGGAACCCAACTCTTCTATTAGTCCAAGTGAAAGATCCAGCTTGTGGGGGAACATCAAATAGAGAATTATTGTTAACAAAGTCATTAAAGTCCTGTATAGCTCTAGGTGGGGGAATAATACCTCCATACTTATCCCTAGGATGAAGAATGGCATTAAAGTCACCAACAATAATAAATTTGGCACTTACTATACATAAACATTAATCAAATGGAATGAAATTTCATAGTGCTGAATGGATAACATTTGCCAATGAGTTCCTTGATGAAGATGTCGAGCCTTGATAATCTTTGGATTCCATAATACAACAAGGCCCCCAAAAGCACCTAAGCTAGGAACATGTGAAGAACTCCATGTTGATCAACATCCAATATATTTCTGAAAGTTATTTGTTGATAGCTTAGTCTCTTGAAGCAAGACTAGATCACATTGGATAGAATCAAGACACTGCTTGATCCTATTATGTTTGTCAGGGGCATTAATGCCCGTAACATTCCATGAGAGGATCTTCATAACTAACAAGGAGAACTCTTGGCACTTTTTGTTGATCATTTAGAGGTAGGAAAATTACCATCCAAAGTTGACTAGATCCCTGCATCAACTTCTATTTTAGCTTTTGATGCTTTTGATGGTCTACCCCTAGGCTTAGAAGATTTCTTAGATATAGTAGATGGTGAAAGGGGGGATTGCAACACAGACAATTTCTAGGAGAAATCAAACCTAACATTAGTAAGAAGTGGATCAACAAAGAGGGACCTAGTTTGACCAGAACTATCTGTTTGAGCAGGAGATTTTTGGATTGCCAAGCCAAGATCTAAAACATTCATAAAGTCCTCCAACCTAGGTGAAGGGGGATCTAATTTAAAGTGAACACTATCCTCATATGGGTCATGAAGCATGTTATCTTCATCAAAGAATTTGGGAGGAATTGGAATACTACACTCTATAACTAAAATTTGGGCATATTTAGAAGACAATGAACATCCTTGAGAAACTGATGCAACTTCTAATCTAGACAAGAAAGAAAGAGGCTGATCATTAAAAATGAGCTCAATAACAACATCATCCATCTGAAAGGGATGAATAAAATCTTCTTCATTGGTAGTCAGATATGTAATTGCAAGTTTAGAAGATTTTGATGACATGAAAAGAGACTGATCTAGACTTATATACTTATCTCGATGAGAATACCATTTAGAAACAAGATGGGTCAAAAACACATAAAGTATTTAGCAAAATCAAAGAAGAAGGACCTTAAATTTGGGGAATCCATAAGAGGAAAAGAATTCCTTGAAAATGAGCACAAAGATTTATTATGACCCAAGTAGTCTCCATGAGATTGATCTTTTTGTGTAGAACAACGACCCTTTGGTGAATAGTAAACAACTAGATTTACAAATGAGAAATAATATGGGTCACTTGACAGTTTAGCTTGAGATACACATGCATCATTAGGGGTAGAAGAAATAGATTGTGTCCTAAAAGTGCACTTCAATGGGTTAGAGTTATGGTTACTACAAACTATCAGATTAGAGCAACTTGGATCTCGACATTGATTAGTAAAATGGCCCAACCAAGTTGCCATCTTAATCATAGTCTAGGCATCTTGAATAATAATTTTTTGGTCCCATCAACCATATTTAGATGACATAATTAAGGAAGAAGGTAATGGTTTATTTTAATTTATTAAGGCACAAAACTTTATAGAAAGAGATGGTTCATCAAAAGGTACTAGATCATGATGGATGAATAACCCAATTTTATTTGCTATTAATTCAATAATTTGTAGATCTCTATATTCCATTGGTAAAGTAGCAAGCTCAATCCAAAATGGCATAAAATCATAGGTTGAGTGACTAGGTTTGAAGTTTGGAGACCAAGTAGTGGTATATGTTCCCAACCCTTTACAAAACCAACTCTCAATTCGAAGAACATTATCCCGAGCAAGATTAGAATCAAATATAGCAATAAAAAAAGAAGACTCATGATCAATGTAGAATAAATCAGTAATACCATACCAGTAATGCTTTTCCCAAGAAAGAAGATTTGTAGCCAAGAGGAAGGACCAAATCTTACCAATGATTGTTGTGTCGAGCATGTAAGTGATTTGTGGTTCGAGAAGTCCATCTTCAATAACAAGAAGCTAGGCATCACCATCTCTGTGTGTGGCATTTGAACTATCCAGCTTATTATTGGGACCAGATGATCTTTTTTTTTTTTGTTTAGACTGCAAGAATCGGTGCAACACAGCCCCCCTATAAACTGCAGTGCGTCTAGTAAACTTTTTAACGTGACTGATAGTGTTGGCGCGACACGCCCACTGGTACCACGAGGACGAGGGAGACTAGAACCTGTGACCAACCCCCTACAACAGGGAAGATTTAGCCAACCGAGCTAGGGCCCCCGCCCTAGGACTAGATGATCTTACTGAAGATGTAGACCTCAATTTTTCTTTCCAAACTTTGGTAGGCTGATTTCCCACAGATTTTTTTACCTCCAAGTAAAATATTATTGGGATAAGACAAAAATTTTGGATCGATAATGGAGACATTATTTGGCCATGACACATAAGAAGGGAGTTGGTAGTTGAAATGCCCAATTTCCTCACCAGTTTTAGAAAAGATAGGTATGGGCTAATGAAGTGGCCCATTACAAATGTCAAAAATTGGCTAGATCTGGGGTTTGGTAGCTTTGAGACGATGTCTTATCTTCTTTGTACCATGTCCACTAGGACCAGAGCCATATGAAATGTTGAAATCCTTGGCACCTATTTTTCCACCATGATGATGAAGAAGAGGAGGATGAGCTTGGTTTGAAAGTTTCCCATGCACATTAAGAGCTCTAGTCCTACCACCTTGTTCATGCTCAATAGAAAACTCAACCAATTCTCCTTTTGGCAGAGATCTGAATCCATTATAGAGAATTGATGTCTTGTGAACAAAAAGATCTTTGTTTCCTTCATCAAGGGTAATAAATCCATAACCCTTTTATGGGTCAAACCACTTGACGTTTCCAGTCCTTTTCCCACTCTGTGCCATATTTGTGTTTCAACAATTGTTATTAGTGAATGAATTGGATAAACATGTCGCAAAATCCTTCTTCCCTGGTTGAGCTCGATCTTCATAGCTATGCAACCTCCTTTCGCTCAAAGATTTCTCTGTCCAGGGTTGCCAAAATCTCAAAGAATTGCTTTCCAAATTTGGGAACCTCAAAATTGTGGAGCTTTTGAACTTGAGCCACTATACTCAGTTAGAAGATCTTCCTTTGTTTTGGAACCCTAGATCTATTCCAATATGGAAACCCTACTTAAAGCTTCAGTCTAAAGCAAAGATCTAATCTTCCCAAAAATTTCCAATTTGTATAAACATAAATTTACTGTATGTCACTTCACATTAATTTACTCCCTAGATTTCTCATTCATAGATTCTTTATAATCTTCTCCTTTCTAATCGATATTTTGAGAGAGATTTGGCATCCACATCTGTGTTGTTAGTTCGTCATGCTTGCTTGATGTTTCTGCCTCTCCATCAACATAGAATCATATCTTTGTAGATTTGGTGGAAACCCTAGACTTTGCAACTTCTGCTAATTTTAACTTCATAATCAATTGCTACTCAGCTCTTGCCCTCCCCAAAAGACTGATAAAGCCAACTACTATAGTGATCTGCTCTTCACTCTTGGCTATTCGCTTCTACTCTTCACTCTTCTGTCCAACCACTACAGTGATCTACTCTTCGCTCTTCTGTCCAACTACTATAGTGATCTGCTCTTTGCTCTTTTCTATTTGCTTATGCTCTTTGCTCTTCTGTCCAACTACTACAGTGATCTACTCTTCACTCTTCCTTCTCTACTCTACATTAGTCACCCAAAATCATTGCCCATATGCAATCACTCATTTAGTGTAGTGGAAAGCTATTACAACGTGGACCTTTAACAAATGAAAGAATGACCCATTTTTTTTGGTATTTTATTTTCTTTTAGTTTGGGTTTATATCCTGTGTTAATTTTGGATTTATATCTAGAAATTTTCTCGTCTACAGTGGCATCATATTCCAATTTTTGTGTTAATAATGGTTTCTTAGATGTTCTCTTCAGTTTCACCATACAAAATTAAAAAAAAATTTGCAGCTATACTTTCTAAAAAATACATCATATAATCTATTAGGAACCTCTACCAAAATTATAGAAGAATAGTGTTAAACATTTCAGTTCATGTACTACAGCTATGAGGTTGCATATTTTTAGCTTTGTTTGTAATATTTTCAAGATTTTTATTATATTTTTGTGGGTGCAGAAATGGACTACAATGAATATTTTCATCATAAAAAAACATTTTTTGAATATTTCCATTTCTCCAAATAATTAATGAATACTTACCTTTTCTGAAGGTGGGACTATACCTCTGCAGAGCTCTTGTTTCTTTATTTTTCTTTTGGTATTTTTCTTAAAAATCAAGTTGTAAAATTATTGTAATTTGTTCCTTTATTTAGTTTCTTCACATACTTTCTAATTTTCAAACAATTTTCTTTATTATAATTAACAAATCTTAAATTTTCTTTCTAATGTTTTATTGGATTGTTCAGATATGTTTCTATTAATTTTTTTTTTCAAAAATCAACTAAAAATAAAAATAATGCATTGTATTTAGTATTGAAAACTAAAATTTATGATAAGTAAGAAATAGTAAAGATTTTCTATAATCAGATAATAAGCAACTTGCATACGCCAGATGAAATAAAAAATCACACAATGAGTGCCCAAATATGATATAATGTAGAGGTAAGATGTTTAAAAAATATCAAACAAAAAACTAACCCAAACTCAAACATACCTTAAGAGATCAACAAGAGTAGTATCCCAATTTTGACATCCTCCTCTGGTTTGTCAGATTTATCAACTTCCAAATGATATTTGATGTATTCGATAACTTTTTCCAAAAATATTTTTGAAACATTTTGTAGAGAGATAATGTTGGTATTGTTTGCAAGATCAATAACAAATTTAACGATTCGCATTTGCAAAGCTTCCTTGTACTCTAACAGAAATCTTCAAAAGTATTTGCAAAAATATATAAAATTCCTCATATAAAAATGTTTCGTTCAACATCACTGATATGCTAAATAGGTAACAAATATATAAGTTTAACTGTTACATGCTTGTATTATTGGTTTGTACTCCTAATGTTGTTTGATATATGCATGCACATTATGGAGAAATCACTACAATTAAATTCTTCATATGCATTGGAGTTACTTATTAACGCTTGGCATTTAACTTTTTACATGTTAGAATCTCATATGACTAAAAATGTTACTATTGTATTAGACTATTTGCATTAATTAATTTTTTAAATTTTTTTTTGATCCAATATGGAAAGAGGGGTAATAGTTTGAAAACATTGAAATGACCATCAATTTTTTTAAAAATGTCTAAAAGTTTACATTGATGAATGATATTATTATTATTAATAATTTAATTATTATATTATTTTATTTAATATTTATTATTATTAATAATTTAATGTATATAAATATTATTTTATTAATAAGTTTATAAATATTATAATTATTAATTAATAATAATAATTATATTTTGATAATAATATTTAATTAAATAAATTTGTTTAATAAAATATTTTTAATTAATTAATTATTTTATATATAAATAATTATATGTTAAAATAAATGAATAGATGTTTTCTTTGGTAATTAAGGATACTTTTATGACGAACGTTATTCTAGAAGGGATTCAATTGTTATGAATATTTGAATCCAATAGGAATCTTATTTTATTGTGAAATCGAGAAAACTCGGGTTTGACATGATGGTTTTATTTAAAATATGAAAATGATTTCTATTACTAAGGGAAAATTATTATATCTTTTGATAATTTGAAAACCTTAGTAGTTATCATACTTTGAAAACATAGAAACTGAAACCCTACTTGTATATCGAATCTTGCGCTTGAAAACAAAATGGAAACTTAAAAATCTATTAGTGGAAAATGAAGTTTTATGTTTTCAAAACCTAATAAATTATGAAAGTTACTTTTGTATCAACTTTATGTGATGCATGGTTTACTACTGTGGGTTTTGGGTTTGACTTAGTTCTTTGACCAAATTAGGATGTTTACTAGAGGCTTGGGGGTTTTGTTCTATGATGATGTTATATAAAAAATCTTTTATACTTGACCATGGTAATGTGCCATGTGTTTCTATGATGAGTTATGATTAGTGCTTGTTTGTGCTTTCCAGTGCTTGTATAGAACTGAGGTGATAGTTGTGACTTTCTTTCTGTAACCTTTGAGTTTTTGATCAATTATCTTCTGGTGCTTTCCAGTTGCTTATATAGGACTAATGTGATTATTGTGTTTTATCTTTTGATTCTTTCTAGTTGCTTGTATAGGACTGAGCTGATATTGAGATTTTTCTGTAGGTTCTTTCTAGTTGCTTGTAAGGGACTGAGGTGAAAACTGTGATTCTGTGAATTGCACTTTTATGAGCCTAGGGTAGGTAATCTGCAAGTATGTTGGGAAGTGGCTTGCAATGGAGGCCAGAGCCCTAAGTGGCTGCTTGGGTAACCCATTGTAAGTTATTTTAATAAGTGATAACATTTCATTAAATGAGAGTAAAATGAATTAATAAGAGTCATTTTTGTCCTCGCCCATGCCTTGAGTACTAGTATAGGCTAGGATGGGAGTAGATAGAATGCTTGGTTGTGATCTTGCTTCATTAGTATGCCTTGTTTGTATGAAAGGATACTGGTGCCGCATAGAGACACTAGGAGGTCAGAGTCCAGAGAGGCTACCAAGGTAACCTTAGAGTTGGCTCATGCGATGACACTTTCCCACTTACATAGTAGATTTCCTAAATGTCATTGTTGCCTCTGGGTTTACATGTTACTTGTGTCTTGGCACCTTTGAGATAGTTTTCTTTTAGGTGTTTCCCTGACCTAGATGTTGGTTATGACTTGTGTTGTTGATATCCATATGGGACTTGAGACTATTTCCTTATCATGGTGGGAGTGGTACATTTAGGTTTCACAAGTTCGGGTGGTTGTGTATTTTCTTTTACCATTGAGATCTGACAGTTCAATGCTGTTGTTGGAGTTCCCTAGTTCTATATTACCTTTCATTCTTTCCTTGTGTACTATGATGGATGGTTATACTCTATTGTACTGTATTTGATTTCATAGATCTTACAAGATGATATAATCTATTTTATGATGTATATTCTTTTAGCCTTTCATACCCTACATCCTATAATTGTATATTATTTAAATGGATTCGTACTTGTAGTTATTCTTTGATGTGGATTTTTTATATATTGGATTTAGTATTAATTAAACTTAAATGTGATTCAACGTCATGGGACCCTTAAGAGTTGTAATCTATTTATGATGGTTGTTATGTTTGTAAGTTAATGCTTCTACTATATTCTATGTTTTTGTTAAGTTGTTATCTTTATTATCTTTAAAAAAAAAGTTTGACAAACTTAGTGAAAACTTTAGGTTAATTTCTTTTTGGTTCCCTGGTGGGGCATTACATAGTTGTGCACCTTCAAGAGGTGCACATGTGCACACCTTCTAAAGGTGCACACTTACACACCTCCCATAGATGTGCAAGTGTGCTCCCTCTTGGGTGTACTTTCTCGGGGTCTATATAAGGCCCCAGGTGCCTTGATCTTTTCACTTGCTCTCTGCTCCCTTCAGTTGACGGCACCTTTCCACCCTTTCAATGTGCACTCCCTTCTTGATCTCTTACACACAACACAAACAAAAAACAATGTTAGCCCCCAACAAAGGTGCACACTTGCACACCTCCATGAGGTGTTCATGTGTGCACATCCACATTTCAACAAAACATAACAAAACTAAAGACATAAACCTAACTCAACCAATAGAAAGGTAAACACATGCACACCTCTACAAGGTGTACAGGTGCACACCTTCCCCCACAAACTATAATAAAACAAGTAAAACTGAAGACAAAGAAGAAAAAACTAAGGCATTAGAGGTGTGCACATGTGAATCTCCACAAGGTGTGCATGTGCACACCTCTGTGATTTTAAAAGCAAAGTTAAAGAAATGTTGAGACCTAAGTCATCTTCTAGTTGCCATGACACATGTGCAAGTGTGCAACTATGTACAAATGGCCAAATAAGGGCTAAACAAGTGCACCTGTGCACCTTTATAGGTGCTCTAGGTATATTGAAATGTACATTATGGAATTTTGGGGAGATTTGACTATTTTGGTTGCATTTTGACTGATTCTGACCATTTTTGGAGTCAATTAGGATTTGTTTTAGGTCAGATCTTAGCTTCTTGACTAATGTCACTTCTCTTCTGTAGATGAGATGGCATCATCCTCCTCTTCAATGGTGAAAAGGATAGCTCTAAAACTAGTAGCATTCAAGTACCAAAGGGAACTAAGGAAATCCTTGTTTCAAGATGGACATTCTGAGATTAGAGACACAGAACTTGGGCATATAGACTGGAACACATTCCACATGATCTATAATAAATCTAAAGAGAGATCTACAATGGTGTTAGCACTCATATGATTAGTCCTTGTTAACACAACATCACATCCAACATCAATCTAGTCTTCAGAACTCATAATGACTCTTGTAGAACACTATGTGACCAAAGAGAAGGTCATTAAGAGCGTGATAGGAGAGATAGTCTTAGACCTCCAATCTAGGAACATTGAAAAAGTGTTCTATCTTCCAAGGGAAGATTAGTATTTATAGGTTTCCTATCATGGGTTAGAAATGTGGTAAAAGGATAATTTGAGAGAAGCACAGGAGATAGTAAAATCCTCCTTACTGATAGATAGAACACCAGTGGGATGTAGAGTCGATAAAGTTGATATGACAAGGGGATTTATGAAGGATGACATTGGATACACAATTGTGCTTTTGAGAAGAGTTATGGGACTTCCTATAGTGGGTCACCTTCAAACTTGGATGGTCCACTTTATAGAAACCATCAAAATAAAAAAGATGCCAATTGATTGGGCTACCATCCCAAGTGACAACTTGGATGAGCAACTTATAGCCGTTAAAGCTGACTCATGATTTTATATGACATCATATATGGTGTATCTACTGATGTTTAGAACCATAGACTACCCAAGCCTCTATGGGAAGGGAAGCGTGCAAGATGCAAATGCTTGACCCTATGTGGTATATCCATAATTGGTGAAGAAAAAGCTCCCATTATAGGAGTGTCGAATATAGAGTGGTGAATAATGGGTTCATCTTTGCAATCATCATGTTCATAGAAGGTGATTATGTGAAAAGAATGTCAATATAAGTAGCTTCCAGGATCACAAAGATTGGTGCTTACTACATTCAATTTAAAACATTCACCTATCTTAGGGTAGTTGGCACTTTGTTGTGCCAAAAGAAACTCCCATGATATCCATCTGATAGGCTAATCTTATTGGAGATTACATGCCAACTCACATCTCAATATGACAGAGTGAGAAGATAACATAAGAAGACATGGGTCTGGCCCATCACAATTGGTGCTTTTGAGGTGAAACAAAAACAAGATATTATCACCTTCAATTCTGAGTGGAATCAATATCCCCTAGAAGTATACAACTCCCCTCACCCATACTTTGACAATAGTGGCATGGAACAACATTTGGAAAAGAAAGAGTTTGTACATGAAGAAGTGTTGGAAGATCATTGGATGAATGTTGTAGATGATTATGATGTTTGTATAAGGAACTATTGTAGGATGAATCTATACTTGGGAGAAAAAGTTCTAAAGATGAATATCTCCCTCAAGGCTATGGAGAAGGATACTGAAGATGTAATGGATCCACTATAGAATAGGGATAAGATCTATGACTGACTGATAATGAATGCAAAAATTGGAAGGGATGAGAATGCAAATATAAATAATCATGCTAGACATATAGTCCAAGTGACAAAGGAATGGATCAAGAAGCAATTCAGAATAGATTCAGTTCCTTAGGCTATACTCGTATAGGCTACTACAAGGCCAATCAAAGGAAAAGGTGCTAATGTCACCTTGCCAACCTTCCCTACTCAATCCCTAGTAATTTCGAAAATGGTATACTAGCATGAGAGGGAGGTTGAGTACTTTGAAGCTAATAAGAGTAATAAGAGGAAAAGGGTTCCTTTAAAGGCTAAGAAGCAAACAACTCAAGCCCAAGCTCCTCAACAGGAATAGATGAAGCCTAAACAAGTTGAACCTATAGCTCAAAATCTTGTATAAGAGCCACAAGCATGTTCACGGCCAGAATAGGTACAAAAAGAATAGATATAGGAAGAACAAGCAGAGGAAGGGCAGTTAGAGGAGCAGAGGGTACCACCAGTGGTGACAAAAGAGGAAGAAGTCTCCCCCTTGGCTCCCAAAAGGGAAAGGATTGAACTAAATGTAGCAGGAACACAGAGGAGGAGTTTAAAGAAGAAAAACACTTCACCCCCACAAGTGCCCGAGATAGTCCTAGAAGGAGAGGTAGAAGAAGAACATGATTAGATTGAATATGGCCCCCTTAGCTAAAGGACCTGATCAACAAAGGGCAACAGAGGAAGAGAGGAGAAGAATTTCAACAGTGATAGGTCCATCTACTCCAATAGAGCCTATCTAGTTATCAACATTAGAAGATGAGCAACATAAATGAATAGTTGATATGGAGGGTCTACAAACTGATGTCTTCGGCCTCTCTAACTTTGACATGCCAATGGGCACCAAGATGGTGGGAGAGAAGATAAGAGATACTTCCATGAGTGAATCCTTAGGAGAGGACTAGAATCAATTGTCACCTCTACCTCAAGGACCTCTAGGCATTCTACCACCACCATCTCACAACTTGACATTTTTGGATAAAGTCTCAATGACTCCACTTTCATAGGGCATAGAAGTATGAGAACAAGCAACAAAGGAAACATAGCCTCAATAACTTCATGCCGATGAAGTATCAAAGGAAGGGAAAATACTTGAAGAGCCTCATAAACCTCCTCAAGATACAGAGGCAAGGATAATAGCCCAACTAAATACATAAACTTTAACTGTAGATCTTTCTCAATGAGAGAAGGCTCTAGAGAGGACTGATAAGGGAATGGACCCTATAGTAGAAACAACCTCTTTAGTCAAATACATGTCTCCCATGGGCACTACACTAACATGACTAAAGAGGGAGGTCATGTTTTGCTAGAAAAGGAAATTGGACCTAACAACTAAATAGGGAAAGAGAGAATTGGTAAAAGAAATCAAGAATCCTGAGCCACCTACAGGTGATGTGCGAACACTGACCTTCATAATGAAGAAGAAAAATTAGGACTTACTTGCACATAGAGCTATTCCTTCTCCACAAGCTGACACCAAACATATGATTCCCAAAGACTATCAAATAAAGGATTTCATGTTGGGGAGACCCGCGATAGACATTGCAAAAGTGATGATCACTATGAGGATGAAAGAGGTGTTCAAACATATGGACTAGGATGAGTCCAAATTGATAGCACTGTAGAAAAAATGAGATTTTATGAGGCTATTTGCATGAGGTTATGGATCCTATTGACTTGGATAATCCAAAGATCACTCTTGCTAAGGCATTAGAGAGGAAAGGCATGGGAATGACAAAGTTGGACCCATTTTTGGAAGAATGTCAACAGTGGCATAATAATTTTGAGGAGAAAGGTGTGCAGAGAATATAAGGTAATTTGAACCTATTGTACCACATCCATTCGAGTACCAACAAGTTGGTTTCCATAGTGAACCAATATTTTGGGCTAATGGATGAAGTACATACCTAGACTAATGACCTAAAACCATTAAAATCAATAAAAGGTCAAAGGTATCATATGCTGATAGAGGTATACACTGCTGAAGAGCTAGACAAACTCGATGACTGGATTAAGAAGATATCAGTCAGCAATAAAGTAATGGAAGGATTGCACGTAGAGATCTAGAGGATCAAAGACCAAACTCAAGAGAAATTTTTGGAAGCGAAAAGATACTACAACATCCCTTGCCTTGAGATTTTTGAAGATGAGTTTAAGACCAAGCTCATTGAGATGCAATGAGTGGTCTAAAAATTTTGAGGAATATTTGAGAATGCTTCATTAGATGAAGACATAAGACAAGCATTCAAGAATGAAGATTAAATTATAATAACAAAAAATAATAATAATTTAAGAGGAAGTATTAAATAATTATAATCAGGATCATCTCATCATAATATAATGATATGAATGCTTGCCCTTTGCCCTTCAAATATGAAGATGATCCTAATTATAATTATATTATAATGATAATAATTATATTATAATGATAATAATTATAATTATATTATATCCTAATAATTATAATTATATTATAATGATTAACTATCTTCAGGATATGATGAATCAATTAAAATCTTTTGGATCCTAAGAATTATGACAGAATTCAGGATTACATCATTAAAGTCAATGAGTATAGGGAACTTCTAAAAGATTGTGGAAGTCCCCTGAAGGATGACAGGTTGATTCATCATATCCTGAAGAGGCTACCTTCTGAGTACGCTAACTTTGTTTTGAGTTTTAATACTCACAGGTTGACCATGGGATCTGCTTACCAGAAGCCTTCCTTTGATAGCTTTGCAGATATGTTGATTGTTGGACAATCTCACTTGGTGGATTTTGGAATTTTCAAGTCATCAAAGACCAAAGCCTTGGTGGCTAGTGATGATCACAAATCTAGTCAAGGGGGGAAAATAAACAACAACAACAAGAAGTGGAAGCAGAAAACACAATCTGAGACACAACAATCCTCCTCTCAACAAGGCAGTTCTTCTTCAAACAAGAAGGGAAGTAATGAAAAGAAGGACAAACTCTTTTGTACATACTATAAAAAGCCAAATCATGACGAGCATCATTGCAAGACAAAAAGAATCGATGAGTTAGAAATCCTACTCAAGAAGAACAAGATTCAAGTGCTAGGTACTTCCAAGGATTCAACTCCAACCTCTTCAAAAGGTAAAGGTCAAGCACTTATGGCAAACACAAATTCTTCTTCGGAATGGATACTTGACTCAGGTGCCTCCTATCATATGGGTTCTTCAAAGGAAGATTTTTCTTCATTGAAGCAGTCAAAGGTACCACAAATCTTCGTGGGAGATGATGCTAAGATGTCTATTGTGTGTGACTCCAAGAATAGAATTGAAATGTCTAGAAAAAAATCATCACCTGGAAGACCATGAGTACCCTATAGTGCTAAAGTACATGAATCTGTCACTGCGATAAAGGATGAAGTATCCACCTCAAAAAGAAGACAAATGTAATCAATAATGTCTCTCACATCTTCAATGTGAGACTCCATGAACAACTGTGCAATGTCTAAAAGGAAATCTTCCCATGAAGGTAGAGTAGGAAGACATAAAGTATCCTGCTACACTAATTTTGAAGCATCTGTGGCTAAAATAGGATTAATAGGAGCAATAGGAGCTGGAGGTGTGATCTCATCAAAAGAGGAGTTAGCTACAACTAGAGGAAGAAGATCTTCTGGGAATGGAGGAATAATTGGATCTCCATAATGCTCCCAAAGATACATCCATAAAACATCTGGATCAGATGACTTAATTTTGAACATCTTTTTTAGAACTTTATACTCCATATAGCGATAAAGAGTAGGAATAAGGAGGTCAACTTGATCAATAGTATACTCAAGATCTGGTGCATATGGCAGTACATTGTGCTGAAAGAGATATCTGACCATAAGTTGACTCCATTCCTTATAGTTATCTGGGTTCAAGTAGATCAAATCTAACTCTTTCATGATGGACCAATCAAAGAAACCTCCAAAAAATCAAAGAACCCCCCCTAATGAATGATTTAGGCACTTGGTAGCCACTTGCCAATTTAGGGCCTACTTCTGAAAGTAGTATTTTTGTCCACATAACCTATAATGTGATTGCAAATTTGTAAAGTAGACAAAAAAAATGCACTTTCAAAAAAAATGGAACCTAATTTGGAGTTCAGATGAGCTCGTACCAAGCATTTTAAGTGGTAAAATTTGAGATTTTGGAGTTGTAGAAAAATTCAAAAATAGAGATCTCAAAACACCTACACCAATGTGTAGATCATGAAATCCTACCCCAAAACAAAAAAAAATTGCTCGCAAAAAGGAGTCTGTATGAGAAAGATATTGTTGTTTGAAAATTGTTGCAGCTATTATTTTTTCTGAATCACCGTTGCGCCTCCAAAAAACAAATCGCTCTAGATTTTGCCTCAGATGTCCGATTTGGATAAAAAAAAATCTAATCTAGAGGTTTTTGGACCTTCTGAATGTGTTAAAAATATCAGATTTGCACCAACAAGCTTCAATCTTCACTTGCAAAAAATCTCTCCTATGGTCCTATGGCCAAAAAAATTCCAGAAAATAATGCAGATCTGAAAAAAATAGCAGAGATGTAGATGAAAAAAAATGTAGATCTGAAAATTAAATGTACAGATCTGAAATGATCATACCAATTTTGCAAATCAGTCCTTCGAGTACCAATTTGCAAAAAAAAATTGCCTCACAATCGACTTTGTCCTAGGGTAGGCAGCTTTGTAGCCGATTTTCATCGATTCAACATTTCGAATGCCATGGTGAGGTCAGATCTAGCTCTAGATGCTCCCAATTTATGTAGTACTCCAGATTCAGGCTAAGGTGTTGAAGCAAGTGTGGTCTCGAATGGCTATGTGATGAGAAAGTCTCCAAGTTGCTCTAATACCATGTATAACAATTTTCAATGGAGTACATTAATCATAGTATGTTCAAATACATTGCTCTGTTTAGAATGTGATATTGAAACACACTAGGAGTGCCTATACATAAAGGCCTCTCAAGAAGCACCTAAAATGTCTCTAGAAACAACCAGAATATAAGACAACTAAGCACCTTATCCAACATTCTAGAAGAATGGATAAGAATGAAAAAGTGTCATATGTGTGTAGAAGATTCCTGTGTTGTAGACAACATGTGCTTGAAAGAGGTGCGAACCCTTGTGATGTCATCAAGACAACTCACAAGAGTGCACAAACTCCTAAGTGTCTCACAAAAAATAATAATAAAATAATGCATTAACCTAAGTAAACTTAAGTAAGTGTAATAAGTAAATAATAATAAAATAATGCTTGTAATATAATAATAATAAAAAAATAATAATAGTAGTAACATGTGTATATGAGAAATATGTTAGCAAATGAATACTAATCTATTAAAAGAACAAAGCATTAACTAACAAAATTACTATAACATATAAGAGAGACCAAAAGAGAAACCCTCAAATGAGAATATGAGCCATGGAATGGATCTCTCAATGAGATTATTCTCTTGATGTATGGATGAGTCTAATGGATTAGTTTGGTAGGATTATGGGATGTATGCTTAAGCTTCAAACTAGCTTCAATGGAGATTTTTGAGATTTTTGGTGTGGATGTATGAGATTGGTATAAAACTTGGTCTTAAAATGGCATTATAACTTTAGCTCAAAAGTTGTGATGATATGGCTTGGGAGGGGATTCAATTTATAGGCTAAGGGATTAAGGGATGGAAGGTTAAGATGTAAGGAGAGATGAAAGCTTAAGGAGGGCTAGGATGCACTCAAAGGGGAGCACATGGATTGTGCTTTTTTAGCACCAATCAAGGAGTGACACATGTCACAGGGTGAGTGGATGGAGGCAAGGGGAAGGATGAGTCAACAAAGGAGGCTCAAGGGATAATATCTTCATAAAGACCCTTCATTATGGCTTGTAAGAGCAATGAATGGGCTTGTAAGAGTCTTTATGGCCTTTGTGAGAGTCTTTATGGTTGGGTGGTTGGGATATTTTGGAGGGAGTTGAGATTGTTGACTTTGCTTGGCTTAGGAAAGTCTTAAGCTTGCTTAGGGAATGTGACAAGTTTAGGGGGTGGATTAGGCTTGGGTTTAGAATTAGATTAGGCTTGTTAGAGATATGCAAGTGGATGGCATTGAATGAGGGTGGGTGAGTTAGTGGCTAAGCTTGGTTAGTATGGGTGGATGGGGTGGATTAGGCTAAAAAAGGGGTTTAGGATAGGTTAGGGGTTATTAGATTTGAGGGTTTTATTTATCAAATAGATTTATTTAATAAATGGGGATTTTGGAATTAGATAGAAGAATAGGATTTAATTGATAAATGATAGGTTATTTGATTTATCAATTAGGACTATATATGATTAATTAAATTAATCAGCTAGGGGATGGCAAAGGATTAATTAAATAGGAATTTAATTAATGATGCCTTTAGAGATAACTAAATAGGATTACCAAAGCAGTGTAATCAAATTTAGGTGTCTACAACATGAAGATTTAAATTATTAATTTTTTTAAAAAAAATTATTATAATTTAATTTAAGAAGAAGTATTAAATAATTATTTGAAGAGATCTCAAACCATCTGCACCAATGTGTAGATCATGAAATCCTACTAGATTGGCGTGATTGTGGATTCTTCTTTACAACATCTGCAGGAGGTCTCTTCATCAGTTGAGAAGATTGTTGGTTTCCTGAGACAGGTTCTACCTCCTTCCTTGCTCAATCTACTCTTCTCTTCAGTAGTTTTGGAGGAAGCCATCATCAATATCGACACAGGGACTTTTGAACAGGTTTTAGAGATACCAGTCATCATAGAGATTCCTTCTCCATCCAGGGGATGCAACTCATAGGTACCCTTGCCTTTGTTTCTTCCAAAGGGGAGGAACATCATACAGAGGTCATGGATCAGCTTCTACATCAGAGCATTTCTCATTGATCAACATAATACTTTTAAGGGGGGGGGGGACTACCTTGTCTCCTTCTTCTCCTTTTTGGGGGGGACTTTTTCCTCATAGGAGGGTTTTTCCTTCTCCATTCTTTCTTGTATATACATGGATGTATGTCATAATGGGGGGGTCTTGATTACTCCATCCATCCATGCATCCCTTTTATCTCTCTTTTTAGGGGAGGGTTTTTCCCATGAGGTTTTCCCTCTTTAACTGCTTTATGAGAGATTTGCATTTTCATTATGTACATGGGTACTTGATATGGCCTAGTAGTCAGGACCCATATCTTCATCCTAGTTTCATAAGCTTAAGGGTATTCCCCTAAGTTGCACTTAAGGGGGGGTGTTGGTGTAAATAAGTATTTACTTATTACACTTACTTAAGTTTACTTAGGTTAATGCATTATTTATTTATTTTGAATTATTTTATTTGTGAGACACTTAGGAGTTTGTGCACTCTTGTGAGTTGTCTTGATGACATCACAGGAGTCTGCACCTCTTTTAAGCACATGTTGTCTATAACACAGGAATCTTCTACACTTACTTATTACACTTATTACACTTAAGTTTACTTAGGTTAATGCATTATTTAATTATTTTACATTATTTTATTATTATTTTTTGTTATTATTATTTAATACTTGAAGATTTTGTTAAATTAAATAATTTAAGATTTTGTTATTGTTATTATTATTCAAGCATGAAGATGGATATAATACTTGAAGATTTTGTGGCTGCTCAGATTGAAGTAAGTAACTATCAATAGTCAGTAAAGGATAAATATGGAGCTTTGGATTTTCCAGAGGCTACCCTAGTAGTAAAGATTATAAAGAAATTCAAGAAAAATCCATTCATACATCATTTTGGTCTAAAGGGGAATAAAACCCAAATGCTAGAAATGTAGTTTTGACAATTACAAAAATTATGGATTTTTGGAACTTGTCACCAAGGTGTGCAAGTGCACTTTTCATAGAGGTGAGCAATTCCATTCATTGGAAACACATTTTTACGATAGTTCAATTCACAAAAATGCCTAGAGAAAGTCAAGCTTCCATTTTTAGATCCTCCTAAGACTCCTACATCATCTTGTATCTGCATTCGTCTTATCTTCTCATTGTTTTATCCTTTTGTATCATGTAAAGGCTCATGCACCAATTAATGAATATAACCAAGGGTGGAGACCTACTTAGCACCATTTAGAGAGTCAATTTGTATGTAATTATCTTTACTTTATTAGTTTTTAGCATAATTTTTTCATTAGAAGAGATCTCACTCCTAACACAAAAGGAGGAGATGATTTCTTTTAAATACATGGATGTAATATGTACTCTAGACCATTATTTTGATGCAATAGTATATGCTATTGGTGCTCTCATTCTGAGTATAGTTATTCTTACCAGAGTGTATTATTTTTGTGAATGCATGTTCATAAATAATAATGGAGCCAATGGTTTTATTGTGTTGTTATGATTGTGCGACCTTTTAGTTCTGGTGTTTGCTTCGATGTAACGAATTTTGCTGACATACCAAGTTAGAGAAAATATCACTCATTGTTCTTGCATAGTCTTGTCTCACATGAGTGCACTTTCCATGGCCTTGTGATTTGATGAGACATGAAATATATTTCATTTATTATTGAGTTCCCATTGATGAGTGCATCAGTGGGATTGAGGAAGCACTGCTCCTATTTTCATTGGTTTCCTACCTGATCTTTTTGATGTTTTAATTTGTAGACATGTTGTTACAGTAGTTTATGTCTATTAGAAATTTCCCTTTCAAGTCATTTTCTTTAATCTCTCATTACCCTATCTTGTTATTTTCTTTTCTAAAAATTGGTTAAAATAAGAATTCATATAGTTGCATCGATAAATTGCATTCATCATAAAACAGAAAATAAGTTAGCAATATATCTCTTTTGTGGTTACTTTTTGAAATAGAAATTAGATCAAACATCTTATCTAAATTTTTTTGGGAGGAACCAACAAAGGCCTCCTCATGAACATACACATTTATCTTCAATTGAGTGAATTTTAGTAGGTCGAAAGATTGCCCAGAACCTTGTTGTTGATCCTAGATTATCTTTTCAAGAGAGGAGTTCAAAAGGATTCATATTGTTCAACATCATGCAAAATGACAACTCAATAGAAGTGGCACTAGAAGGAGGGCCGAAACCATTTAGACAAGAAAAACAATTTTCTCTTTTCAAATTCTATAGTTTTTGGAAGTTCAATTTTTTTTTTTGTCTGACACTATCAAAAGGTGTGCTTTCCAAAATTGACACAAACTTGAAGATACTGATCCAACATCTCCATTCTAGCAAACTTTATGATCTTCACTTCTATGCACATGAGGCCCTAGAACTTAGTCATTTTCACAGGCCTCACAATGATAAAGGATTACCAAAAATCCTACCTCTTTGTCATGTCCCCTTTTTAAATATTTAAAAATAATAATCTTTGCTAAGGCAGACAGGCCCAAAAAAGGTGAAGTTTTAGAAAAAGGGGCTAATCTTTGGAAACCAATGGAATAATAAATAAAAATTATTATTAAAATATGTATTATTAACCCCTCTTGGACGTGAGTTAGGGTTATGCCCTCTTTTAAGAGATTTGGAGGCATTTTGGGCTCATTCCAGAACTTGATTTTTGCTCATTGCTTTGTTGTTCTTCAGAGGCTACCAAACCTATGGAGAAGGAGAACCAAGGATGGGAGTTTAAAGCCATTCCATGTGCAAGCTCATGCAGAGTTTTCCCTTGTGCTGAACAGTGCATATTTGTGAGTTTTCGAGTATGTTTTTGTAAGAGTTTGGTGTTTCCGGTTGAGTATTTCATATCAGTTTGGGTTGCTGCTATATTTCAAAATTTTAGATGTTAAAATAGAGCTGAATATATGTATTGGGTCATGGTTAAACTTCTGTGATAGATTATTATTGTTTTGTGGTGATTCCAAGGTATTTTGTGTTATTTTCGAGAGCTCGATGAGCATTATTTTTGTCCTCCGTTTGGGAGCTATTGTGTAAATGTTATACAGATCTAGAAATGTCATTTTTTAGGCTGTTATTCTGCTAATTTTTTAAAAAAAATGTCTACTTTCAAATTTATTAATAATATGTGAAGTTGTGAAAATTTTGGCACTATTTCGGGCATACCCGATTTGGGGTTTATTGAGAAATAGGTGGATCTTTGTAATATTGGTTGTTTTCTTTTGAAAATCTGATTAGAGGCTTGAAATATCATATAAACTCAAAAAAGGGACATTTCAGTGGTATCAAAGCTATGATCTTGCCAGCCTGAGGGTTTGTAGAAGTTTGCATGCAACCAAGTGAAAGAGAAAAGAGATATTTGCAGCGAGAAAAGAATACATTTTTTTTTATCAAACTTCCAGTTAAAAGTAAAAGTAAAAAATCCAAGGAAAGAAAAATTATGGCTGATCAAGATGAGATGGCAAAGAAATTTTTCCAAGACATCCAAGATACTCAGAAGCAAATAGTGGATAGTTTGGCGGAAACTAGAGAGGCTTTACAGATATTGACGGAAAAATTGCAAGGAGTTGCATTTATTAATGAGAGAGGGAGCACTTCAGAGGAGCCAAGAAATCTAAAACCCACACCCTCTAAATCAACAAAAACTATTTTCCTACCTATAGATGAGCCACTAGTACCAAATCTAGCCCTTAATCCCATGGAAGAAGTTACAGGTAACTTGATTGCATTAAGAGCTACTTACAATGGCTTAGATGATGACTTTTGCAATTCAGTACCTTTTAGAGAATATGTGGATATGATGAACACTTTGATGCCCAAGAAAGAGTACAGGAGGGAGCATGACACAAGTGTAAGAGAGCTCAAAAATAAAATAAGCAAGTTTACAACACCTACTTTTGATGGAACAAATAAAATTTCAGCTAGAGCATGGCTACAAAAATTATAGACCTTCTTCACACTTAACCCCATGAAGGAGAGTGATGCTGTTCAATTTGCAAGTCTACACTTGGAAGATGCAGCCTATGATTGGTGGTATCATGGAATGACTACTCAAGGTCATGATTAGGTAACTACATTTGATGATTTTAGTCAAAGAGTGATAGATAGATTTGACCTCAAGGACGATGAAGAGTACTTTAAAGCATTGTCAAAGTTGAAGCAAACCAAATCAGTTAATGAGTATATAGAAGAGTTTCAAAAAGTGGCTGTTATGGTACCTGATATGAGTGAAAAGATGATTGTTTATCTTTTTCTTGATGGTTTGAAAGATTCTATTAAGGGTTTGGTTAAGGCTTTCTCACCCTCAACCTTACAAGAAGCTATCAAAAGAAGCTTGCAACTTGAAACTTGCATGCCTATGAAATCAGTCACTACTCAAAAACCCCCAAATCTTGGGCAACATAATGGGAATTTTTAGAAAAAGACTTTTCCAACACTACCACCAAAAGATGTGATAAATGTGGCAAAAAAGAAGGTAGATGAAGAGACTAGGAGTGAAATACGAAGGAAAAAGCTTTGTTTCACTTGTAGAGAACCATGGGTTCCAAGACACAGATGTTTGGGAAAAGGTCAAGTGCACTATATTGAAGTTGCTTTAGAATCTAATTTAGATGAGCATGAGGAATTTCATGACACTAAGGAGGAGGAAGAAGAAGAGAAAGGAAAAGAAATCAGCAAGGATGGTACTTTAGCAGCATTATCAGGAGTCCCAAGATACCATCCCTTTCGAATTCGAGGGGTACTAGCAGGGAAAAGGTTGACAGTTCTTCTTGATAGTGGGGCAACTCACAATTTTATTGATGAGGGATTTGTCATGAAAAGAGGGCTTAAAGTAGAAGATTTTGAGAGATTCAATGTTACTGTAGCTGATGGATACACTATGCCTTGCACACTGGTGGTGAAACAACTCAAGATGACCTTAGGAGATTATGAGTTATGTGATGACTTCTATGTTGTTGGCATTGGGGAGACAGATCTTGTATTGGGTGTTCAATGGTTGCACTCTATTGGAGGCTATTACATGAACCATCAAACTACTGAGTTTAAATTTCATTCCAATGGGAAAGAAGTCTTATTGAGAGGCTTATCAAATGGAGCACCTAAGGTGGTCTCTGCAAAGAGGATGGAGAGGACTTTTTGAAGAGGACAAGTAGCATGGGTAGCAGGAGTCATAATCCATCCAACAAGCTCTCCAAAGAATCAAGGTAATTTCCATTTTGAAATTCAAAATATTCTTGATAAGCATAGTATAGTTTTCAATGGCTTGCCTCTAGGATTACCATCAGATAGAGGTTTTGATCATGTTATAGAGTTAGAATAGGGTGCCAAACCAGTTATAACAACCCCATACTGCCATCCAAGAGGTTATAAGGAAAAAATTGAAAAAAACTATTAAGGAACTCCTGGACATGGCATTCATAAGGCCTAGCTCTAGTCCATTTGCATCATCTGTGGTACTTGTCAAGAAAAAGGATGGTACAATAAGAATGTGTATAGACTACAGGCCTCTAAACAAGAAGACCATAAAAAATAGGTATCCCATACCATGCATAGATGAACTCATTGATGAGTTACATGGTGCTGTATACTTCTCAAAAATTGACTTAAGATCAGGGTACCATCAAATCCGAATGAGGGGTGAAGATGTGGAAAAGATTGCTTTCAGATGTCACTATGGGCACTTTGAATTTCTTGTTATGCCATTTGGCCTCACTAATGCACCTACAACATTCCAATCTTGTATGAATAAGGTATTCAGCCAGCATCTTCAAAAATTTATTTTGATATTTTTTAATGATATCTTGATTTACAGTAAAACATGGGAAGAGCATCTAAAGCACATAGACACTATTTTGGGAATCTTGGAGTAGCAATCTTTCTATTCTAAGCTATCTAAATTTGAGTTTGGTTTGACAGAGATCCTATATTTGGGACATATTATAAGTTCTAAAGGAGTACAGGTTGATCAATAAAAAATTCAGGCAATTTTTGGATTGGCCTCCACCCACTAATCTTACACAGTTGAGAAGTTTCTTTGGGTTGTGTAGCTACTATAGGAGATTTGCCAAGGGATTTTCTCAGCTTGCTGCCCCCTTGACTGATTTGACAAAGAAAAGAGCTTTTGTTTGGATAGAAGAGGCACAAAAAATATTTGATAAGCTTAAGAAGGTAATGAGTTCATGGCCTGTGCTTGCAATTCCAAATTTTCTTTACCTTTTGTTGTTGAATGTGATGCTTCTGGAGAAGGTATAGGGGCTGTCCTAACTCAAAGGGGACATCCAATAGCATTTGAGAGTAGAAAACTAAATCAACCAGAGAAAGGTTACTCCATCTATGATAAGGAAATGTTGGCAATCATGCATGCACTTCATAAGTTTAGACAATATTTGGTATGTGGGAGATTCATTGTAAAGACAAACCATAATAGCCTTAGGTTCTTCTTGAACCAAAGGGATTTGAATGATCGTCAATAAAAATGGGTAAGCAAATTGCAAGCTTATGATTTTGATATTGAATACATGAAAGGAAAGAATAATGTGGTTGTTGATGCTCTCTCAAGAAAGCCCACTCTGTGTTCCTTAACATCTATCTTTGTTGATTGGAAAGTCTCCATAATTTTAGAGTATGCTAAAGATTCCTTTGCCAGCAAGATTTTGGATAAGTTAGTGGATGATAACAGGTACAAGGTTGTTGATGAATTGATTTATTACAAGAATAGAATCTTCTTAGTGCCAGGATAAAAAACTAAGGAGAGGATATTGAGGGCCTTTCATGACACACCTTTGGCTGGTCACCAGGGATACTTCAAGACATACAGGAAAATTTAAGAGCGATTTTTATGGAAGGGTATGAAGGAGGATGTCCTTAAACACATTAAGGAATGTATGGTATGCCAACAAAGCAAGAGTGAGCAAAATTTTCCTGCAGGGTTGTTGCAACCACTTCCTATTCCTGAACAAAAATGGGAAAGTATTTCCATGGACTTCATCACCGGGTTTCCCAAGGTTCAAGGTAAGGATTGCATATATGTGGTGGTAGATAATTAAATAAGTATGCACATTTCTTTCCTATCACATCTGATTTCAAGGCATCACAAGTGGCCAAATTGTTCTTCAAGGAGATTTTTAGATTACATGGCTTGCCTAGAAACATTGTCAGTGACCGGGACAGTAGATTCCTCAGCTCTTTTTGGAAGGGGCTCTTTCATTTGACAGGAATTGATCTCACTCCCAGTACTAGCTATCACCCTCAAATAGATGGACAAATAGAGATAGTTAATAAATGGATAGAGGGATATTTGAGGAACTATTTTTCAAATCAACAACATGCTTGGGTGAAATGGTTGCACCTAGGGGAGTATTGTTACAATACATCTCATCACATCTCTATTTGTATGCCTCCTTTTCATGATCTTTATGGTTATGATGCCCTTTCCTTTGTTGATTTAGTACTTTCAGATAGCAGAGTACTTGCAGCAAGTGATTTCATCAAGCAAAGCCAAGACATAATAAGGTCCCTCAAGGATAATCTACAACATGCATAGAACCAACAAAAGTTGTATGCTAATAGGAAAATGATTGAAAGATATTTTGAGGAGGGAGACTTGGTATTTGTTAGGTTTTAGCCATATAAGCAAAGCACCTTGAAGAGGAATGGGGCAGAGAAACTCAAGCCAAGGTTCTATGGGCCTTATAAGATCATCAAGAAGGTAGGAGAGGTAGCTTATGAATTGGAGCTCCCACCAAATAGCAAAATACATAATGTTTTCCATGTATCTTGCCTAAAGAAGGTTCTAGGCTAGTAGACCATAGTATCTACAGAATTACCACCTCTTGATGATGAAGGGAAATTAGTTTTGATACCAAAAGAGATTTTGGATACAAGAGAGAAAAGATTGAGAAACAGGAGCATCATAGAGCATTTGGTCAAATGGAAAGAATTACCATTGGAGGATGAAACTTGGGAAGGAGAAAATATTCTTGAACATTCCAATCTTCATTTCTTGAGGAAAAGCAATATTTGGGAGGGCAAGACTTGTCATGTCCCCTTTTTAACTATTTAAAAATAATAATCTTTGCTAAGGCAGGCAGGCCCAAAAAAGGTGAAGTTTTGGAAAAAGGGGCTAATCTTTGGAAACCAATGGACTAATAAATAAAAATTATTATTAAAATATGTTTCATTAACCCCTCTTGGATGTGAGTTAGGGTTATGCCCTCTTTTAAGGGATTTGGAGGCATTTTGGGCTCATTCCAGAACTTGATTTTTGCTCATTGCTTTGTTGTTCTTCAGAGGCCGCCAAACCTGTGGAGAAGGAGACCCAAGGATGGGAGTTTTTAGGTTTCTAGGAAGTCTAAGGATGGGAGTTTAAAGCCATTCCATGTGCAAGCTCATGCAGAGTTTTCCCTTGTGCTGAACAATGTAGATTTGTGGGTTTTTGGGTGTGTTTTTGTAAGAGTTTGGAGTTTCCGGTTGAGTATTTCATATCAGTTTGGGTTGCTGCTATATTTTATAATTTTAGATGTTAAAATAGAGCTGAATATATGTATTGGGTCATGGTTAAACTTTTGTGATAGATTATTAGTGTTTTGTGGTGATTCCAAGCTATTTTGTGTTATTTTCGAGAACCCGATGAGCATTGTTTTTGTCCTCCATTTGGGAGCTGTTGTGTAAATGTTATATAGATATAGAAATTTAATTTTTTAGGCTTTTATGCTGATTAAATTTCTATAAAAATTTCCACTTTCATATTTATTAATAATATGTGAAGTTGTGAAGTTTTTGGCACTATTTCGGGCATACCCGATTTGGGGTTTATTGAGAAATAGGTGGATCTTTGTAATATTGGTTGTTTGATTTTGAAAATTTGATTAGAGGCTTGAAATATCATATAAACTCAAAAAAGGGACATTTCACTCTTCCATTCCAAAATTTATCATCTTCCATTCCACCTCCAAACCAACCTCCACCTATCATTCCACCAAATTCTCCACCAATGGCCTTCTTTTCTAATGTAGTGGATTCACCAATCAACTCGCAAGGTGCACTCAATGACCTTCCTAAGAATCTTGAGAAATTCTCCTCAAGGTTCATCTATGGAGAAACACAAATAGATGATGACCAGATCAAGGTATTCAAAGAAATTTGCAATCAGAAACAAATTCAAGAAGAGAATGCGGTCCTTCATTTATTACCCTACTCATTGGGAGAAGTGGCATTTAAATGGTATGTGAATTTACAACCAGGATGTATCTAGAATTAGACCATATTTTAAAAATTGTTCCTCAAACAATTTAAAACATTTTTCAATCTAGGTGTGATACATCACAAGTTCATATCTATCAAGAGGGATCCAGCAAAGACTATTTCACATTTCAATCATCACTTTCACATGGCCTACTGCAAGTTAGAAACACCATATACAATAATGCTTGAAGCTACTATCTAGATTTATCTCAATTTTATGAACCATCTTACAAGTATTTTCCCAAGAAGACTACCTACTACAAAAATTGACAGATTGGACAAAGTCTTTACAGAAGCGATTACCTTTACTAAACAAGCCAATCCTAATGGAGAAGGATTGATGGTCCCAGCTCAAGCTATCACAGTAGTACTGACATATCCCACTGAAACACAAGTGATGTCTAGTCAATTCATTCCAATAAATCCAATTCCAATATAGCAGGCATTAGTTGCACAAGTTCCAGCCATAACTTACCTAAGATATGAACCTCCAAAAGCTACTTTATTTGAGCAAAACGAAGTAGCATCAACTAAGGAAAAAAATAATGTTGCATATGAGATTGGCCAAATGAAGAAGACCATGTCATAGATTACCAATGAGCTGACATATTTGAAATCATCACAAGGAAAGAATAATAAATTTTAGAGAAATAATGTAGGTCCTGACAACAATAACAATTATGGTAAAAACTAAATCAAGAATTTTAGTAGAAACAATAATGCGGGGAACAATTTCAAACCTTTAGATTGCAACAATGGATTCCAAAGATGGAAAACAATGGAACACTTGTCCAAATAATGGAAGCATCCCTAAATATAACAACAAAAATGCTCAATTTTTTGACATCAATCAATACAACAGTTATCAAAATGGACCCAATGATGATGGCTCATATTTCAATGGAAATCAAGATGTGAATCTGAATTCACAAGGCAATAAAAATGAGCCTCCTATGAAATTCAATACTATATTGTTAGAATCTTATGATTCTTCACAGAATACAGGAATGGAAGAACAAGTTAATGAAGAATTTACTTTTCCATTCAATCAAGAGTCAAACCCTCAACCATAAGAAATGATGACATTCTAGAATGACAACTGATACACTTACAATTTGTAGAATCGAAAGGAACCCATGATAGATGGGATTCCTCTAGCATTACAACTAACTCCTCCAAATCCAAGGGCTAACAACAATCCAATACCTATCAAAGCACCCTATGTGGAACAACAAAATCAAAACCAAGAGAATGTACCTACAATCCTAAAGAACCATGCATGGTCAACTGAAAAATATAGTGCCATTGAAGATTTGAAAATAATGAAGGCCAACATGGCCTTGTTCAATATGTTAAAAAAATTTCCTAATTAGAGGGAAGCACTGATAAAGACTCTTGACCATACAAATGCAATGCCAAATTCAAATGCATGTCCTCAAAAGATAGCGTCGTGACAAGTCAACACTTTTGAAGCTATGCCAACCATGTATAAAGACAAAGTTGAAGTCCCTCATTTCTTGCTCAGTATAATAATTTTTGGAGGAAACCTACACAATTGTCTCATAGATTCAGGAGATTCTTGTAACATCATGCCACTTTCGATAGCTCAAAGGTTGGGAGCCACTCCTCAACCTACAAATTGTATAGTGATAAAATTAGACAAAAGAAAAGTAAAGGTAATTAGGGTAATGAAAGATGTTCAAATACAGTTAACTATAGACCCCCAAATTCAAGACATCATAGACATACATGTGGTCAAAAATCTAGAAACTTATGGATTGCTACTAAGTAGAGAATGGACAAAATGATTGAGAGGATGGTTATCAACTAATTTTACCCAATTATGGTTACCTTGGAAAGGATTGAATAATCAGATCAAGATAGATGTTGAGCCAAAACTAAAGACAATGATTACAAAATATAATGCATCAAATGAGGTAGCATTCTTCCAATCAGAATTAGGCTCTTATAAAGTAATGGTTCTCGACATAATTTCAGTAAAGAAATTGGATAATGTGAATGAAGAACCCATGGTCACTATCCCAAAGGAAGAGATTGTGACTCAATTCATAGATAGCATGGTGATGAATTTACAATTCTTAAGAGAAGAAGCAGACTTAAATGTTTTTCTCCTTCCAGGATTTTGTAGGTTACACAAAGTAAGTCACTCAAAATTTGAATTTTCACATTGCCAAGAAGCAATCACATGGGTGTTGATTTAGATAATGTGATTAAATAATGATCCAACTCCAAATGAGATATAGAAATAAAATTCTAGCCATACATAAGGACCTAAGATCATGAAAAATCTTGAGCAATAAGAAGAGGAAGATCTTAACACATCGCACAATGATACTTCTTTAGATGGTGAGGCTTTGTCTTGTTCCCCTCTAGGGATGATTAAATTCCTATGAAGAAGATGTTATGTAAAAGGTCAAGGTTGGACCTTAGTAGTTGTTCATCCTAAACCTAAAGCTAATAAAATCACAAAGTTGATTGAGGAGATTCAAGATCAACAAGAGAAATGGGCAACCCCAATATCAAAGGTAAATAGTGGCAATTTTCCAAATCCACCATGTGAAATATTGCAATGGATCTTGAAGAAGAAATCCTTCAAAGTTCAAGTGAAAGAAAAGCTTCAAAAAAATAAGCACAAGTCCAGAAAGCCTAAAGAAAAATCAATATGAACACTCAAGTTTGAAGGCTCTAAATGCAAATTAGGAGTTGGCACAAGTATTGAATTAATTAATACCAAAGGTAGGTATTTTTATGCAACATATCATTTAGAATTTAGATGTACTAACAATGTTGTAGAGTATGACGCCTTGATTCGTAGACTTCTCTATGTATTAGAGAAAGACGTCAAAGTTCTCATAATTGAAGGAGACTCTCACTTGGTGATTAGATAGGTGAAATAAATTTACTCTTGTAATGATAGAAGACTACTTTCATAGTGGAAAAGAGTTTGAGATTTGATGGAAGATTTTGAGGCTTTGAACATAAAGTCCATTCCAAGAAAGAAGAATACGATATCTGATGCCCTTGCCATTTTAGCAAGTGTGTTGCTATTGGAAATATAATAGGAGTAACTAAGAGGGGAGGGGTGAATTAGTTACCACAAAAATAAATCCTAGATCCCTTATATCTCAATGCAAATCAAAACCAAACTCTGCGGAAACTAGAAATACTACTGTAACTCAATTAGTACTGAATCACTCGGCAAACACTAAGAATTGTAGCAACTCAATAATCACTGAAATATTACTTCTTAAGATATTTAATGTGATTGAACTTAATTAAATTAGTTGTATAATCATAAAGAAAATAATATGAACACATATGACACTAGGATTTAACGTAGAAACCCAATTTGGGAAAAAACCACCAATTGCAACTAGTTACTAATTTTCACTCTTCTGAAGTGAGCCCTATTAGGAGCCAACCTTGTTTTAGGTTACAAAACACACTATTAGGTGTGGCCCTATTAAATAATTTAATCACCCTATTAGGAGTGGCCTTGTTAGAGGTATTTAGACACTTCAATCTAGAAAGGCCACCTTGTTAGAGGATTTGGCAAATAGTTGTTAAGCTAACTTTGTTAAGAGATTTGATACACTGCTTTAATTATTAGAGGGTAACAATGATACGACCTGATTGTTGATGCAACTGTATTTCTTATTTTAGATCTCTATTCTAGCCTGAATACTTGATCCTCCTTGATCACATAAAACTTTCCAGCTCGATCAACTTAGGATACTCTGTCATCCTTCCAATTGGCTTCCTTGGTTTATCCTTTTAATCGCATGCTTTTCTCTTTCAATCCCACAACTTGACCTTATACTTATATCATTTTCCTTGTCAAGTCAGCTTGAATACACTTACAAATATGGGTACGTGTAGGATCATGGTGTTTCAAAAAGTGGCGATTTGAAAAATATGTAGTCCTAAAATGCCTTAAAGAATTTTGAAATCTATTCCAACTTTTTCCCCACCCATCTTGATACTCTAAAAAAAAAAAAAAAAAAACATTTATAAGGCTTACTATATATTTTGATACCAACCCTATATAGTCAACTTAAAAAATATCCCAAAAATGTGTTTTTGGTTTGTTCTTGTATATTTTTTACTTCAAACATGTAGCTAACAAATTTTTTCACCAAAATTTGATGAAATGAAAAGGGTTTCTTAAGAATGTTCTTACCTTTCCATAAATGTAAGGTTTGTCAAATTACGAGTTCAGTAAGTAATTATTACTTATTTTCTAATGGAGTTACGTATAAAGTGTTGATTGAAACACTACTTGAAAAACAACTATAACTTTCAAATGGTACAACATTTTTGAAATCTCAAAGATGAATCACATTCTATGCTTCTTCTATTATTAGGAAAAAAATAGTTTTTTATTTTTTTTTGTAGAGTTTTAAATTAGTTAAGGTGGTCAGACACGAGATTTTTTTAATTCCAAAAATACTAAAGTAGAAAATTAATTATTATTTATTTATTTAGAATAAAAATAAAAATTAATATGTCACATCTAGGCATGAGTCTACTTCTTCTATCTAGAATATTATTTAAAAATATTATCATTTGATTTTAATTAAGGTGGTCAGACATTTGTCTAATTCTTATTTTTGTCCTAAAATATTTGTATTATTGCATTCAAATTCAAAATTTTGACCAATCAATTTTTATTTTTTCAAATAAGGCCTAGTAGTTTAGAAACTAAATTCTATTTTATAGAGATTCTTTTCTCTCGATTTTTTGATATAAATTTTATAACAAGTAGAAAATTGCACGAGAAGTTGACATAACCTTGATTTGCTAATTTTTTATTACCACTTAAGAGCATACATAGTTTGATTGACCATGATCTTTCACATACCCATATTCAATATTCATCCCTTAAGCCGGCTAGACTTAACAAATAAATTCATCAAACTGAATATGTTGATTCAAGAAAATCCTTCATTAGTTGAACCAGCTAAGTCAACACTAACTCAGAAGAGACTTTCTTCAGACTTCCTTTGTTAACCACATGAACTTGGTTAATACTACATCCTGAACTGAATTCCTTTGGTAACCAAGTGAGCTTGGTTAACACTAGTTCCATGCCAACTTCTCTTTGGTGCCAGAGTGAACTCGATAGACACTGTCTTCCTACAAACTTTCTTTGGTTCCCAAGTGAAGCTCAACACATACTATTTTTGAACTTGGTTTACTCTGGAATGCTCAATAAACACTGAAAACTGTCTTCATCACCCTACTGAGCTCGAGAGACACTGACTAGTAAAGACTTGGAATTTTGTGTAACATCAAAGGCAATATATAATTGAACAATTATTTTCAACAATCTCCCTCGTTGGCATTGATGGCAACACAACATGTCATTATACAATTAAATTTTAGAGAAAAATAAAGTAAGGATAATATCCTTAGTTTCATTCTAATTCTCATCCATGAGAACTACCTCTATCAGTGTGAAAGCCCTCTGACATCAATCTCTAATTGTTCTGACTATAATATCATGTTCTCCTTCTTTGATATCAACTCAAGTTCATTCAGCCTCTTTGACATCTCTATCATAAATAAAAATATCTCTGACATATGATAGAAAACTCTCCCTATTAGACATAAAATTTCTCTAATGTATGACAAAACTCTCCCTCTTTGACATCTCATGCCAAAGATAGCATTAAGTGAAATTCCATGTACCTAATGTACTAATTCATATGCAATCTTCCCTTTACAACATTGCATCGACTTGACTAATCTTCAACATTCTTGGTGTTGTTGGAAATACAATAGGTCCAAGTAAACTTTGAGAGGGGGGGGGGGGGGGTGTGTGGTGAATCAACAGTTAAAACTTTCAACCTCTAAAACTATTCACCGCACATCCATCTCACAATCTATGCATATAAATTGAAATACCAAATTAAACATATACATCCATAGCATGAAAGTAAAATATTCAACACATGTATGACACAACATATTTGGTTACCTAGAAACCCTCCAATGAGAAGGTTAAACTAGGGTGGGGATGATACTCACAAATCATCACTACTGCAGTAATAAAGTGAATCTAATAAAGGTTACAATGTTTGACCATGAAACATGTTCTACCTTGTGAAAGGTCTGCCCTATTAAATGCTTACAAGATTTTTAGATCTTACCCTATTAAAAGATTTAAACACCCTACTAAAAGTGCACCTATAAAAGGACTTTAACTTACAATGAAGTAAGCACCCTGTTAATGGATTTACAATACCCTATTAAGACTACTCTATTAAGAGATTTAACTGATTCAATTTTTATGTCTCAACAATGATCCTTTAGTTAGAACTCTATTTCTTGATGTCAGATCACCTCTATATTGATGTGTACTTGATCCTTTCTGATCAAATGTATCTCTATTGTCCTCTGATTCCTTTCCTCTATTCTCCTTTAACTAATTCTAGAATGTAACTCAATTCACAACACCTTAATCACTATGAATGCTCTATTTGTGCATGCAAACTCTCTTCAATTCTCATTATCATTTGTTAGAAAGTTTAGGGTTTTCCTTCCTTAAGAAGACCTAGGTGACTTAGGGTTAGTTATGAATGAATAGTGATTCACCCATATTATCACTTAAACCTTTCCTTTTTTCTAATTGGATGCATGTAATGCATAGAGATTCACAATTAAGATTCATCCTTATCAACAAAGATCATAAATCAATCCTTAAGTTGGTCCAAAAATAGTTTACATAAAAGTTTGTTCCATTACAAACAATTATGTCAAAATTGTGTAACTTGGCATTTGAAGTTCCTAATGCTTGGAATCAACTACAACTTCAATGCTATAACTTGGCCTATGAATGACTCGACATCCATTGATCACTTGCCATTTGAATAGCTTGGCACATATCATTTGCTCAACACTTGAGTGACTCAGCACTTACTAGTTACCTAGTTCACACTAAATATCTTTTTCTTGTTATGTACTATCTGACAACTTATGCTCAACATGTATTACTTGTTCAACATGAACTAAGTAAATAACTTAAGTATATTTTCACTCATATGTCAAAACCAATTTGAGATTAACAATCTCCCCCTTTTACATGACTGAAAAAATACTTGATCATGTATGAATAACCTTTAGCCTTTCAAACATAACTCAGATAATATCCATATACATACAAAACTTCAAAACTTCAAATTTTTGCAAAAGCTCATGAATTAACAGTCATACCTCAAAATTCAATAACTCCCCCTAAGTTGATTATGCTAACTTGTATCTGAACTCAAAATTATTCCTCCTACTTAGTAGATTTGCATTGGCTAATCTATGTATCACCCTCAAAAATATTATCTCCCCCATACCTCTTATTTATCCCCCATTTTGACACTGATGTCAAAGGGTTATACACTTAGAGTGTGTTTGTCCAAAAATTATTTGTGGACCTCAAGCATGATTTTCAATGTTGCATTCCAGTTATCAAAAGCTACCTCCAATGATTTGATCTGGATGTCTAGCTTGACAACAAGGTGAACTAATCTTTCATGAGTAGAAATATATAGATCTTTCTTTATGAGTGTTTCAGTGAAGGCTAGTTCCTTGTGCAATATCTCCATATGTGGAGTTAGAATTGACTAGATGCTTATTAGTTTAGCCTTGATGTTTGCTTTGTCTATGCATAACATTGCTAACTGACTTTGGGAGTTCAGGAGATTTCTGAAAATTTTCTCACTCTAGGCTAGAGACTTTGGAAAAGTTATACTAGATGATTGTATATGACTCTCCAAACTCAAAATATGAATCCTTATTTCTTGTGTGAAGAGTGTAGGATTACACAATTTGGTGTACAGAGATGATGTTCTCCAGTACCTTCTTCACATTGTCTATTTTGGTTGCTAACTCAACATGTGACAGTGCAAGAGCACTTGATACCTTTTCATCACCTTATGTTGGAACTTTCTCTCAGACCATTTGAGTAATTTTACATTTGAGTCTAGGTCTATGTCATTTAGCTTCTCCACTAAGCTAGTTAACTATTCAATTATTGGCTTGTTTTCCTCTGGAGCCAGTAGACTGAATGCATCAATGAAAATGTCCTTGATATATTTCAAGGCTTGCTTCTACCTATACTCCTATCTAAGAAATTCTTGATTCTTCTTCTTTGCTAGAGCTTCCTGGAGTATGCCTATTTTCTCAATGGTGATAGTTGCATAATCAAACTTGGGTAACTCAATCACCTCATCCAAGTTTATATTAACAAATGATGTGACTCCATCTACCTTAGATGTGCTTGGGCTTGATCATGATGATTGTAGGGATATAACTTCTATACTTGGCCTATGAAGAGCTTGACTAGGAGGAGGAGTAGTTTCTAGTAAAGTTACCAGTGTTTTTATTGCTAATTGCTCCTTAGGTTTGGTAGTCATACCTAGCTCTTTAGTCTTATCCTTTTCCTTCTCTACATTCATAGATGCACCTTTCTCTTGTGATGTAGGTGTAGAAGTATCTACCTGACCTATTTGAATTTGTGTTCCTTTATCCTTCTCTATTTCATCTTTCTGCTCTCCAACTATCTCACCCTTATCATGTTCACTTTTCTTTATAGTGACTGAGACTGGAGTACTTTGTGCCAATGTATTGATGGTAGAAGTAGCTAGCTCCTTCCTTGATATACCACAAGGGGTAATGTAGTTTGTATCATGGAAAATTGAGGAGGGGTTGTAGGTGTAATTTTTTTATGTACTTTCTCCCCTATAGATACCTTGTCTGCCTTCTCAATCTCATCAACACTCACCAGTATAGGATTCTCATAAAGTTTGGCTTGGGTAGTAGATTCCACCAGTATCTTCTTCAAGTCATCCTTTATGAGGTGATTGATGGTCTAAGTGATAGTATTAGAAACATCCTTTATCTTTACAACATCATTTTCAATGTTCACTGCATGTGGAGGACTAGTACTCAACACTAGTGTATAAGGTACACTATGTTCTATTTTTTTCTCATCCTCAGCTAGTGCCTGTGTATCTACGTTTGTTTCAGTGTCTCCCTCTAGTGTAATTGGCTCAGTATCAATTGTGATTACCTTAGTTACCTATTGTTGCTATTCTTTGTCCTTACCTACCTCAATAGGTGCCTACATTATTTCCTTGGGTGTTGTCAAACCATATAGTGATTTCCAAATCAAAGTGGTCTTTTGTACAACATCCTCAACCTTGTTTTGCAATATGTTGAATGCACTATATTTTGGTGCAAATTTTCTAGTATGCTTCTTCAATGCCTTGTCCATTGTCTCTCTATCTAGTTCCAGCATTACTCTGGCAAGTGTAGTCTCTCTAATTTGTCTTTCTATGTTTAGACTATATAGCCACTTTTGCTCAAATCTATTAGATAATTCCTTTGGTAGAGAGTTGGCAATCTCAATTGGAGTTTGTTTAAATTTTTCCATCATGGCATAAATTGACTCTTGGTTCATCTCAACTTTTCCAAGTGTATCAAATTTAATATGTGTGAGACCAAATAAATCAATATTTTTCCTTATATTCTCACATATATTGTCTATATCTGAAGGACTGTGACTTACCACTTGAAATTGGTTGTTGTCATCAGGTTCTAGCTTCTCTTCATCAGAATCAACTAGAGCAACATATTTTCTCCTCGATTTCTTCTTAGGCTCCTCTTCATTGCTAACTGGTCTAGCCATCTTCTTTGTTGGCTTGAATACTTCTTGAGATTTCTTTGTAGTAGCCCTTGTGCTTGCTCTTGTAGAGGGAACTGTAGGCTTGGGTTTTGCAACCTTCCTTGGTTTGTTAGTAGCTGGTGTCTTATCTTTCCTCTTCTTTTTCTCAAGTGCTTCATTGGCTTCTTCTCCCTCAACACCTTCTTCAATTCCACTTCTTTTGCTTGATCTTCTCCTTGACCTTGAGTAAAGGCTAATGGTGCTTGAGCTGGTATATCCTCTTCTTATTCATCATCTTCCTCCTCCTCTTCTTCTTCATCTGCTCCTTCACCAAATTTATCTTTTAGCTTCTTCACAATTTTGTTTTCTTCCTAATGACTGAGGTAGTCTTCAAATCCATTATTATCTTATATTTGGCCACATCATAGTTTCCAAAGATAGTAGCCTTACCATCTACATTTTCTGCAAGTAATGTTGTTATTGTTGCAGAGGCTTCATCAACATTGATTTAATAGCCTAGTGGCCTTAGCCACCTCACCCTTGGAATAACAACATCAACATATGTAAAATTAGTGTCAACTAGAAAACAAACATTATTGAAATGTTTCTCAACTAGTGAAACTGGTATCCTCAGTCTCTTCTTCATTGATTGTTTGAAGTCCTCAAAATAGCTTGTCATGAATGACTCAAAATTGTTTCCAAGTTTCTCAATAAACTCACCTATTTGCACCGCAATAGATCTATTTGTGTTCCAAGAAACTTTACCAAATGTGGGGAAATTTTTTAGTACATAAAAGAACATACATACAAGAATTGAGCCAAATTTACATTGTGCACTTTTGGTCTTCCTTATAGCTCCCAATTTTTTTAACAATTGTTGCATCTACAACTCAACAAGGTCATAGGTATGATCCTTCATGACTATCTTATAGCCCATGTCAACAACAATACATGGTACACTATTGAGCCTACTTTATTGATATAATTTATGTGCTATTATCTTCACTACAATTCAATTAGGGGATCTGAAATAGTATCAATTATCATCCCTCATTTATTCTATACTACCTCTGTATTCCTCTCAATGACCTCTTTAGATTCACTTCTCATTATTTTAGGTTGGTCAAGTGTTGGATACCCTATTACTCTATGTACAATTTTCTTGGTGATCTTCACTAACTTCCATTATCCAACCACATCTAGAATTATCATGAATTATACTTAGGACTATCTTAATCCATTCAATCTTGAAAACATTTGGAAAATCTAGGGCATGGGTCAACCCTTTCCTCTCTATGATTTTGAATTCATCCTTCAATGCTCCATTTTCACATAATTTTACATAGGTTTCTCGAATTTCCATGTCTCCTATGCTTCCAACCTTACATGTATAACATCATCTTACATCTTGAATCATCAAAAGTCTTAGTGGTATCATTAACAATGTGCTAGATGGATCTTGCTTGTAAGCAATATTAGGTATGGCTCTAAAGTTTGGTTGTATGATCTCATTACTTATCAATTTTACATTCAAAACTTGTTTACCCTCTTTAACCTTAGTAGCTAAAGAACTAGACACCATAATGTAAACTAGGGTTTGCAAAAATTCAAACTGTGTAGCTCGGCACATGATAAATACCTTTGTGAATCTGATGTGATGGTGTTGAAAGACTATTGAATTTGACTTGCAAACACTGGTATGATCTCTTTTAATTTTTTCTTTCTCTCTTCATGCTCTTCTTCAAATTAAAATGTTGTCAAATGAGTAGAAATCGATCATATAGACCTCAAAACCTTGCATTTAATGCTTAGTGCTTACACATCCGTAAGCTTGGCTTCAATAAAGATTTTGACTCACTTGGCTTCCATGAAGTTTCCTTTTCACTTGGCAACCACTATGAGCTCAATCAACACTAACAACTTTGATAGCTCAACATCAACTAACATTTCACTTGGAAACCATAGTGAAACTTTTAATGCTCGATAGTAACATGAAAACTAGCAAAACTTAAATATTTCTTCTAGATTCTCAACAACTCCTTGCATCTTTATTCATGCATATGTAATCTTTTTAGAACTAAATCCTTGGAGCTGATGTATAGTATATATTTTAGGTATTAGTCCCACATACATCTTGATTTCTTAATTTGAGGAAGTGTGATCACCTAGCACATTGGGTGAAGTGATCCCTAGTGTACTTGATGTGCTGCAATCTTCCTTTTTCTTCCATCTCTTGTTCATCTCATCTCTGACATTCTCAACATCTTCCTTTCCGTTTCCTTTGTTGAACTTGCTGCATGGTTCCTTTGACCTTGTTGGAAAATTAGATAAAACATGTGGTTTGACTTAACCATCTATTGTAGTCACTTTTGAAATGTGTTCTTATGCAATTTTCAGCAACTTGTCCATACTCTTGATAGTAGTGACAACTATACCTTGTATTATAATCCCAATTATAAGAGTTTCCATTGTGCTTTACCTTTATATGCTTGTTTGATGACCATTTAGGCTTGGATCTGCACTCATATGGTCCATGTCTATACTTCTGATAGTTATAACAATATCCTTCAAATCTTTGTGTGCTTGTGGTCTTGGTTCTGCATTCATGTTCCCGATGTCCTTGTTTGTTTCATTTATGCAAATGACCATGAACTTCTACTTAGAATTCTGATTTGTAGTCTTGCTCCTACAAACATTAGTAGTATGACCTATCTTACCACTTCTTTCTTCATCACTTTTGGATGATTCTCCTTCTTCAGTACTAGTATATCCCAATCCAAAAGTATCACTGTTGGATCTAGGGGATCTCATCAATTCTTCAAAGTACTTGATGGCTTCACTAGGTTTGTTGAAATTGTCAACAAACTCTTTTTCTCTTTTCATATCATTTCTTGATTGTTCATTCTGCAACTTTTGTGTTGTGGTCTCAATATCCTTTGCATTCAGTTCATGATTTACAATCATCATTTGACCCAAAGTTTCCAATTGCATGTTAGCAATCCTAGTTACCTCTAATGTTTTCTCTTCTAGTTTGTTAGCAAAAATCCTTTTTTCATCTTCAATCATGAATTTTTCCTCTTCGAATTTATTTTTGTGCTCAATCACCTCACATCGCAATATTGATTGGACTTCTTGTTCTGTCTTTAAATTTTTGACTTCTTCAGTTAGGATTCCATTCTTTTCCATTAGATTTGCAACTACTACATCAAATTCATTTGTGTTTCCACCAGGAAATAGTTTAGTAGTGTCAATCTCTTGGTATTTGGTGTCATTCTCTTCAATAATTTCCTTCCTTCTCTTCAGTGATACCTTCAAATCATTTCTTGCTTCATTTAGCTGATGTAAGGCAAGTTGTATTTCAGTCTTTTGATTCTCAATAGTCTTTCCCAATATGTAGACTTCCATCTCCAACATCTTTCCTCAAAGCTACAAAGATTTACTTTCAGAGAACTCAACTCTAATACCAAATTGTTAGAAATACAATAGGGAAGTAAACTCTGAGGGGGGGGAGGGGGTGAATCAACACTTAAAACTTTCAACCTCTAAAACTATTCACCACACATCCATCTCACGATCTATGCATATAAACTAAAATAGAAAATTAAATATATACATCCATAGAATGCAAGTAAAATATTCAACACATGTATGAAACAAGATATTTGGTTACCTAGAAACCCTCTAATGAGAAGGTAAAACTGGGGTGGGGATGACACCCACAAATCTTCACTACTGTAGTAATAAAGTGTATCCAATGAAGGTTACAATGTTTGACCATGAAACATGATCTACCCTGTGAAAGGTCTACCTTGTTACAGGCTTACAAGATTGTTAGATCTTACCCTATTAAAGGATTTAAACACCCTACTAAAAGTGTGCCTAATAAAAGGACTTTAACTTACAATGAAGTAAGCACCCTATTAAAGGATTTACAATAGACTATTAAGACTACTCGATTAAGAGATTTAACTAATTCACCTGTTAGAATGTCTCACCAATGATCCTTTGGTTAGCACTTTGTTGCTTGATGTTAGATCACCTCTATACTAATGTGTACTTGATCCTTTCTGATTAGATATATCTCTATTTTCCTCTGATTCCTTTCCTATATTCTCCTTTAATTGATTTTGTAATGTAACTCAATTCATAATACCTTAATCACCATGAATACTCTATTTGCACATGCAAACTCTCTTCAATTCTCCTTAGAATTTCTTAGAAAGTTTAGGGTTTGTCTTCCTTAAGAAGACCTAGGTGACTTAGGGTTAGGTATGAATCAATAGTAGTGATTCACCCATATTGCCACTTAAACCTTCTCTTTTTCTAATTGGATGCATGTAATGCATAGGGATTCACAATTAGAATTCATCCTTATCAACAAAGATCATAAATCAATCCTTAAGTCAGCCTAAAAATGTTTTACATAGAAGTTTATACCATTACAAACAACTTTTTCAACACTGTGTAACTCGACACTTGAAGTCCCTGATGCTTAAAATCAACTACAACTTCAATGTTGTAACTTAGCCTATAATGACTTGACATCCATTGATCACTTGACATCTGAATAGCTCAACATTTGAGTGACTTGGAACTTATGAGTTACTCGGCTCACACTAAATATCTATCACTCGACATATACGATCTGACAACTTATGCTCAACATGTATTACTTGTTTAACATGAACTAAGTAAATAACTTAAGTATATTATCACTCATATGTCAAAACTAATCTGAAATTAATAGGTTGATGCATCACTAAAATATGATTAGTGAGTTTCAGATAGGGGAATGACCCCTAGCTTACCTCTTACATACAAAAATACATCCTTAGGTAATGGCTTGGTGAATATGTTTGCAATCTATTCTTTTGTATTCACATATTCCAATCGTACTTCCTTATCTTGCACCAATTCTCTTAAAATGTAATAATTAATTGCAATGTTCTTGGTTTTGGTATGCATCATAGGATTTTTGGAAATGTTAATTGCACTAGTGTTATCATAGAAAACAACAACTAGATCCTTGATCTCTTCCTTTATACATGTCAATAGTTGTTTGAACCAAACAATATTTGAACAATTGACTGCTATAGCAACATATTATGCTTTTTCCATTGACTGAGAGATATAGTTTTGCTTCTTTTTTCTCCAAGATACTAGCCTCTTTCCAAGAAAGAATGCTCCACCACTAGTGCTCTTGCTATCATCAATGCTTCCTTCCCAATTAGCATCAGAGAATGCTTTCAATTCAAAGTTTCCTCCTTTTATATAACACAAACCACAATCTTTAGTACCCTTTAGATACCTCATGATTCTTTTGATTTCCATCATATGATTTTCTTTTGGTTTAACAAAGAATCTTTGCCACCATTCCAACTGCTAATGCTATATCAATTCTTGTATGCACCACATACTGAAGTTTTCCAATCATTGATATGTATGTAGTTTGATCTACCTCTTTTGAATCATCATCTTTGGAAAGATTATGTCCAATAGACATAGGTGTTCCAACTAGTCTAGAATCCTCCATTCCAAACTTCTTCAGTATCTCCTTGATGTACTTTGATTGAGTAATATAGACACTATCCTTCTTCTATTGAATCTGCAAGCCAACAAAGAATTTGATTTCTCCAAACATTAACATGTCAAATTCCTTAAACTCATTTCCTTAGAAAAGGATTTGAACAAATAATCATTTCTAGTAAATAATGTATCATCCATAAATATCTCTGCCAACACAATCTTCTTATCTAGTCTTTCTTTAATGTATAGGCTAATGTTGTCATTAGTTCTTTGAAAGCCAATCTTTATGAGATACTTGTGCAATCTCTCATACTAGGCTCTAGGGGATTGTTTGAGACTATACAAAGCTTTGTGTAGTTTTCAAACCATGTCCTTTTTTCTAGGATCAATGAAACCTTTAGGTTGCTCAATGTAGACTTCCTCTTCTAAGATTCCAGTCAGGAATGTGATACACTTTGAGTCCAATGTGTGTTGCATATGTAAGAAGTGTTCTAACACCTTTAAGTCTAGCAACAAGAGAAAAAATTTCTTTATAGTGAATGCCTTCCTCTTAATCATAACCCTTTCAAACTAGCCTTAACAATTAGATTCTTATCCTTGGGTCTACGAGCAAGAGTCCAGGTGACGCAAGGAGGGCAAGAAGAACTAGGGCCAAAGACACACCCAACAATCCAAACCAACCTTGCAGAATAAACATAAAGGAAGCAAAACATACAAAGAGAACAATACCACAGAGAGAGGGAACAATATTCTTTATTGATTCATGAAAATAACAACATACATGCTTCGCTATAAGTCCTTCTAGGTTACGACTAGATACAAAATATATTCAAGATCTAAGATCCAACACCAAATTCATAACTCCAGATCTACTCCAAATTGATCTAACAATTTTCTCTAAAAAATTGCCTAACTCTAAGCCTAAACACTCTATTTATACTTGCCAAAATGACTTACAAATCATTCTAGAATAATAAATAATAGAGAGGCAAACCCAACAATAGTCTGGACACATCCCAAGAAAAGATCTTATCATAAATGTCATGATCAAAATAAATCTTACAAGTCATCTCACACCAAATTTGTAGAAAACACATCCAAAATGCTGACATTAGCCATAAACAAGAAAACTTGGCACATGAAGAGTCATCGACATACACTAGGTAACTCAGCACATGAAGAGTCACTCGACATACACTAGGTAACTTGACACATGAAGAATATCTTGATACACACTGTGGAACAAAGTACACACTAGAAAGATGGGATAAAATGCTAACCCAAGTGTTAATATGACATGGGATAACCTCAACTTGGCTTGAACTACAAAATTATTGGTATTCAACAATTGCTGCAACTCGGCAATGACTAAAACTCAACAACAACTAGTAGAATGAACACAAATGAGCAAGATAACTTGTCAACCTAGGATGCTCCTACATTAGACAACCAGGGTAGAAAGAAATGATTCTCCTCAATCATGCAAGTGTCACAACCTGAGCTAAATCCAACTTAGATTGAGAAATCCATGTAGCATCTTTAACTAGTCTATTTTTTTAGTTGACCAAATACTCATAGTACTCTTTTCCTCTTGTACTTTTACCAACTCTCTAGTCCAATATCCATTCAACCTCTTCAATCTACTTCTTAGGGTAATCATTAGGTACAACAACTTCATCATCTGAATCATGATATTTATATAGATCAACAACATTCAATATAGGAGATATATCCATGTCATCAGGTAACTCAACTCCATAAGCATTTCCACTGTCAAACTTCTTCAAGATCTTACAAGGTCCAAACTTCTTCATTTTCAGCTTACTATATGTTCCAACTAGAAATCTTCCTTTCTTCAAATAAACCATTACCTCATCAATAACCTCAAAAATATGATGTCTTCTAGACTTATTAGCATTCTCCTTGTACTTTTGATTACTTTTTTCCAATTTCAACTTTACTTATGCAAAGACTACATAAAACTAGCAAATTCATCTCCTGTAGCACTTCTTTTCTCTTCACTAGCAACATCCATTAAATCTGATACTCCTCTAGGTTTCATTCCAATAACAATCTCAAAAGGTGTCTTCCCTATGCTTCTATTCACAAAATTATTATATGCAAACCTAGCTTGTGCCAATACCATTTCCCAATTATGTGTTTCATCTCCAACTAAGCATCTTAGCAAATTACCCAAGCTTCTATTCACAACCTCTATCTATCCATTAGTCTACAGATGGAATGTAGAACTAAACTTTAGCTCAATACCCATCTTCTTACACAAAGTTCTCCAAAAATAACCAATAAACATACTATCTCTATCAGAAATAATACTTCTTCGTAATCCATGCAATCTAACAATCTCTTTAAAGAAAAGTTCAACAACATACTCAGCATCTAATGTCTTCTTACATGGTATAAAATTAGCCATTTTAGAAAATCTATCCACAACAAAAAAATATAGAATCATACCCCTTTTTTGTTTTAGGATATCCAAGAACAAAATCCATACTGATGTCACTCCAAGGTTTCTCAAGAATAGAAATAGTTGTATACAATCTAGTATTTTGACTTACTCCTTTTGTAACTTGACAAACTCCATAGCTCTTCACAAATTTCTGAACATCCTTATACATCTATGGCCAATAATACTTCTCCTTTAGCAAACTTAATGTCTTATCAATTCCAAAATGTCTATCCAATCCACCACTATTCTTTTTCTTAATTAGATTCAACCTCATAGAACTTCTAGGGATACACAACTAAATACCTTTGAACAACATACCTTCTTGAATAAAATATTCATCATACTCATTTATGTGATCTTTCAAATTTTGTTCTTTGCACTCTCTCCACGCCTCAAAAAAATTAGGATCAACATCATACAATTCTTTCATTTCATCAAAACCAAGAACTTCAACCTTCATTTCAGTCAACAAAGAACATCTTCTACTCAATGCATCAATAACTCTATTAATAACTCCACTCTTATGCTTAATCACAAATGTAAAACTTTGCAAATACTCAACCCACTTCATATGTCTTTGATTCAATTTATGTTGACTTCCCAAGTACTGTAAAGCTTTGTGATCATTATATAACACAAACACTTTGGGAATCAAATAATGTCTCCACTTCTTCAATGCTTTAACAATAGCATAAAACTCTTGATCATACACAAAATACTTCCTTTTAGCATCGTTCAACTTCTCACTAAAGAAAGCAATAGCTTTACCTTCTTGACTCAATATAGCTCCTATTGCACTACCACTTGCATCACATTCAACTTGAAATACTTTATTGAAATTAGGAAAAACCAATACAGGTAACTCAACAACCTTTTGTTTCAAAGTCTCAAAACTCTTATCAGCTCCATGTGTCCACTTGAAATCCTTTTTATCTCCTCTCATTGTCTCATTCATAGGATTACAAACAACACTAAACTTCTTTATAAACTTCCTGTAAAAAATAGCCAAACCATAAAATGATCTTACCTCACCCATATTCTCAGGTGTAGGCCATTCCAAAATTGCTTTAACCTTCTCAAGATCCATCCTCAAACCATCAACTAAAATAACAAATCCCAAATACACAATCTCCTCTTGCATAAAAGAACACTTTTTCTCAAATTAATCATCAACTTCTCCTCTTTCAACCTCTACAATACTTCTCTAAAATGTTCAAGATGTTCTTCCTTGGTCTTACTAAATATTAGAATATCATCCAAATAAAAAATCACAAACTTACCCAAAAATCTTTTCAGAACTTCATTCATCAACCTCATGAAAGTACTAGGTGCATTGGTCAAACCAAAAGGCATTACCAACCATTCATACAAACCATCTTTTGTCTTGAAAGCAGTCTTCCATTCATCTCCTTCTTTGATTAAGATATGATGATAGCCACTTTTCAAATCAATCTTGGTAAAATACTTTACTCCACTCAAACAATCCATTATGTCATCCATCCTCAGCATAGGAAACCTATATTTCGTTGTGATATTATTAATAGCTTTATAATTAGTACACATTCTCCATTATCCATTCTTCTTAGGTGCTAATACAATAGGTACAACACATGGACTCAAACTTTCTTGTATTAATCCCTTCTACAAAAATTCATGCACTTTTCTATTAAGTTCTTCATTCTCTATAGGTGCCAATCTATATGGTGCTTTGTTCAAAAAACTATCTTTAGGAATCAAATCCATACAATGACTTATGTTTCTCACTAGTGGTAAACCATCAAGAATATCCTCAATAATAATCTCTTTATACTCATTCAACATTCTATAATTTCTTTTGGTAATTGGCTACCACTATCTGCTGTCACTTGGTCATTACTACCAACACTCAGTCCTCTAGGATCTATACCAAAACAAACTTGATTGTTCTTCACTTCTTTTTCAAATTGATTTCTATTGACCATGCAAACTTTTATTGTAGTACAATTAACCTCATTTATACACTTTCAATCAAAGGCAACAATATTTGCTTCTTCCCATTCACCTAAAGAGTATATTGATTCAATCTTCCATCATGTACATCATACCTATCATATTGCCAAGGTCTACCCAACAAAATATGACAACAATCCATAGGCATAATATCATACAAAACTTCATCAAAGTAATGTCCAATTTTGAAGTTCACAATGCATTGCTCACTTACCAATATCTTATGTTCATCTTTGATCCATGAAACATGATAGGGTTTGGGATGTTTCAGCCTCTGTAACTGCAACTTTGTAACCAACTCTTCTAATGCCAAATTTGTAGAACTTCCACTATCAATGATCACCTTGCAACATTTTCCAACCATCTTACATTTGGTCTTGAAAATACTTCTTCTAAGGATAGGTTCCTCATCACTTCCCTTATTACATTTGGTTCTTCTCACCATCATATTTTCTCTAGCCTCAAGTCTACTTAGTGAACTCTCAATGTCCTCTTGAATCACAACATTTCTATAATTTTGCCCCCTTTTAGAAGATCTACATTGAAAAGATCTATGCCCTTCTTTAACACATTTAAAGAAATTACCACGAAAACCACCTCTAGAATAAGAATTTCCTCTTCCATGGTAAGAACCAGTACCTCCTCGATATGAACTACCACCTTTCCACTCCTTCTTGTCTTTGTCATCATTCTTCCATTCAGATTTTCCTTTATCTTGCACAAAACTATTAGATCTACCACCTTCACCATAAGATCTTCCTCTGCCTCTCTGGAATCTACCACTTCTACCTCTTTGGCTTTGTTCATGCTTCTTTGTCAAGATCTCCTCAGCTTTCAATGCATATTGATATGCTTCTTCTACACTTTCTAATTTCACAAAACTTATTTCATCTTGAATTCTAGATCTCAATCCATTTATGTGCCTTACAATTTTCTCAACATCATCATCCATGTGTCTAGATCTGATGTCCAATCTATAGAATTCCTTAGTATATTCTTTCACAGTCATGTCTTTTTGTCTCAAATTTTGCATCTTTCACAACAAGCTAACTTGGTAATCATCAGGAAGGAATTTGTTCTTTACCTTGTTCACCATCTTTGGCCAAGTTCTAATCTTCTCCTTTCCTCTCCATTGTCTATCAGTTTGCAAATGCTCCCACAACAGTGAAGCATGGCCTTTCTAGCTAGTAGCTATAATCTCCACCTTCCTATTATCAAGAGTGTGTTCATACTCAAAGAACTTCTCCATATCAAAGATCTAATCCAGCATAGCATTGGTCTCCAACTTTCCATCATAAGGAACAACTTCTACAACAAGCTTCGAATGTGCCCTAGACAATACTCTCAGCAATCTTTCCTCATCTTGATCTTCTTTAGGTTCCAAATTAGGGTTTGGTGCTACCACTTCATCATCACTCACATCCTCAAGATGCACTCCTCTCCTCTGGGATGTCTCCACAACATCTAATCTAGCTGTAATTTGTCTCAATGCATCTAACACGATATTATCGACATTTCCTCTACCTTGAACCATCTTTACAAATCAGGTTCCTACAAGATCATAAACATCTACAAGTTATAGGATGAATCCCCAGATTTGCAACCCTACAACCAAATTTGGAACATGGTTCTACACAATCCAAACTGTTGGTACAAACTACCTCACACTTTGGCGATCTGCTTACAAACTTAGGAAAAATTGTGCTCTCATACCACTTGACACAAGGAGGGCAAGAAGAACCAAGGCCAAAGGCACACCCAACAATCCAAACCAACCTTGTAGAATAAACAAAACAGAGGAAAAACACACAAAGAGATCAACACCATAGACAGAAAGAACAATATTCTTTATTGATTCATGAAAATATTAGCGTACATGCTTAGCTGTAAGGCCTTCTGGGTTACAGCTAGATACAAAATACATTCAAAATCTAAGATCCAACATCAAATTTGCAACTCTAGATCTACTCCAAATTGATCTAGAATCATTCTCTAAAAACTCTCTAAAAACTTTCCTAACTCTAAGCCTAAACACTTTATTTATACTTTCCAAAATGACTTATAGATTATTCTAGAACAATACATAATAGAGAGGCCAACCCAACAACAATCTAAACACATCCCAAGAAAATATCATATCGTAAATGTCACGATTAAAATAAATCCTGCAAGTTAGCTCACACAAAAACCATAGAAAACACGTCCAAATGTTGATACTCAACATAAACAAGAAAACTCAACACATGAAGAGTCACTCGGCATACACTAGGTAACTCAACACATGAAGAGTCACTTGACATACACTAGGTAACTTGGCACATGAAGAACAACTTGGCACACATTGTCGAACTTGGCACACACTAAAAAGATGGGATAACACACTAACCTGAGTGTTAACATGATGTGGGATAACCTCAACTCTTCTTAAACTATAAAATTAATGGCATTCGACAATTGATGCAAGTCGGCAATGACTGAAACTCAACAATAACTAGTAGAATGAACACAAATGAGCAAGAAAACACATCAACCCAGGATGCTCCTGCATCACTAGGTCTTATTCCTTTCAATTTGATCAATTTCTTCATTCATAGCTTCAATCTAACTTTAATTCTCTAATGCATATTTTACAGATCTAGGTTCAAATTTAGTAAGGACACATGCACCTTTCAGTTTGTTTCTTGTCATTTTACCAACTAACTGATCTCTAATGATCTACTCAGATGCATGATGTTTTCTGACATATCTAGCAAGTTTGGGCTCCTTCTTTCTAAAATCACTAGAATCACCATGATCTTCTTAATCATGCTTGGGTCCCGCTGTCTATGACTTTGGTCCATTAGATTGTGAATCAGTTGCCTCTTGCTAAAACTTGGGTCTGTCTAATGACTTGGGTTGTACTTGCTGCAACTTGGGTTGAACTAGAGATTTTTGGGACTTAGGTGGTGAAGGCTACTAATTGCCACTTTCTTGAACATTAGGAACAGTCTTAGGCTCATAGTAACTAATGTTTCTGAAGTCTTTAGGTTCCTTACTACTTTTTTCTTCTCTTTTTTCTACAAACCCATCAATCTTTAGATGTGCACTTTCTATAACTTTATGAGTAGATAGGGTCAGACATTTATATGCTTTTCTCTTATTTGAATATCTTAGAAATATTCCTTCATCACTTTTCACATCAAATTTTCCTTTTCTAGACTCCTTCAGAATATAGCATTTACTTTCCAAATACTTTGAAGTAACACACATTAGGTTTATAGCCATACCATATTCAAAAGGTGTTTGATTTGAATCCTTCATCAATTGAACTCAGTTCAAGGTATGAATTGTTGTGTTGATTGCTTCATTCTAGTATTTAATAGCAACATTCTTTTCTATCATAAGAGTCCTTGCACAATCCATGATTGATCCATTCCTTCTTTCAGCAATGTCATTCTGCTAAGGTGTGCCAAGTGCACGCACTTGTCTTTTGATTCCTCTTTCATTACACAATTCATTGAATTCATTAGAAATGAATTCTCATCCTCTATTTGATCTCAAACATTTCAGTTTCTTTCTAGTTTATTTCTCTACTCTAGCCAGATACCATTTGAACTTTTGAAAAGCTTCTAATTTATCCTTTAAATAAATAAAACTCATCATTCTAGAATAATCATCAACAAATAAAATAAAGTACTTATCTTCTATATATCTTTCTATGCCAATAGGTCCACAAAGCTCTTTATGGACCAACTCCAACACTTCTTCAAAATAATAGTTTTTTCTTTTAAAAATTGTCTTGCCCATCTTACCAATTTGATAATTCTTACACATTCCCATGTCATGTTTCTTCAGACTTGGAATGCCTCCAACCCTTTTGTTCTTTCTTATGTTTATCAAGTAATCAAAATTTACATGAGATAACCTCTTATGCAATAACTAGATTTCTTCTACTTGAGCAATGAAACATAAACTTCCATTAATATCTAGGTAGAATAGATTACCTTTTGTTTTCTTACCGGTCTCAACCAGATTTCATTTTCCACCCAGTAGATTGGCTTTTCCATTCATGAATTCTACATTGAATCCAATGTTATGAATTCTACATAACATGGTTCATCATTGCCAAATCTAACACTTCCACCATCATAGTGTACCAATTTCTCAAATTTAGATTTTTCACCATTCATATGGTGAGAACAACCACTATCAATAATCCATGTATCATTCTTACTAATATGTGAGATAAGTGTCATCTTATCATTCTCATCATCTAATTCATCCTTAACAACAATGTAGACCATTTCATCTTCTTCTTCACCACTTTCAGAATCTTTAGCAATGTAACAAGATTTCTCACCTTTGTCTTTGTAGTCCTTGTATATTCTTAAGTCCTTCTTTCCCTTGTACTATTCATTCTTCTTTTCTTCTTTGCCTTCTCTTTTTAGACACCTTACAGCAATGTGACCAACTTCTTGACAAGAAAAGAAAATCAAAGGAATTTTGCCTTTGTACTTCACTTTTCCCTTGGGAAATCTTCGTGCAAGTAATGCTTCAATGACTTCAAGATCTTCATTAGAACCATCTTCTTCCTCACTATTGGATTGCCTTTTAGATTTTGCATCTTTCTTCTTGAGTGATAGCTTGGCTTGAAATGAAGACTCAAGGTTTATAGTGTAAGGAACATAGTTATCATAGTTATCTAACTCAAATGCTATCAACCTTCCCACTACTACATCCAATGTTCTATCATTCTTGGGATAGCATCCCATCTCTTAAAATTATGAAACTCTAATTGCATATTTATGAATAAGTTTTTTGAGAACCTTGCTTACCACTATCTCATCTTCAATCTTTCCTCTCGAGGCTCTGTTTGCACACACACTGGCTTTGGTTCTTTCACTATATTTTTCAATGTTCTCATCATCCCTCATCCTCATTTGATCAAACTGACCTCTGAGACTTTCTGCCTTGCCTCTTCTTACATTATCATCTCCTCCATAGATGGATTTTAGTTTGATTGACATCTCATGAGTAGTATCATAGTCTTTGACTTCATCAAATTCAACATAACTAAGAGTTGAAGCAATATCAATCATCATAATGTTATGATTCTTCTTTTCTCTAATTTCTTCAATAGTCATAGTTCTAGAAGGTGCCACATACTTTGCATCTAGGTACTTTAGGTCTAAGTCTCCAATAGTTTCCAAATGCAATATCATGAGTTCCTGCCATACCTTGAAGTTATCTTTGTTCAACTTAGGGATTTCCCTTCTATAAGACATCTTGATCTTTACCTTGGGTCCTTGAAACCTTATTTGCAAGCACCAAAAGCTCTGATATCAATTGTTGGAAATACAAGAGGAGTAACTGAGAGGGGAGGTTTGAATTGGTTACCACAAAAATAAATCCTAGATCCCTTATATGTCAATACAAATCAAAACTAAACTCTATTGAAACTAAAAATACTGTTGTAACTCAGTTAGCATTGAATCACTCGACAAACCCTAAGAATTGTAGCAACTTGGTAATCACTAAAATATTACTTCTTGAGATGTTTAATGTGATTAACCTTAATTAACTTAGTTGTAGAATCATAAAGAAAATAACATGAAAACATATGACACTAGGATTTAACATGGAAACCCAACTTGGGAAAAAGCACAAATTGCAACTAGTTACTATTTTTCACTCTTCTGAAGTGAGCCCTATTATGATTTAACCATGTTAAAGGTTAAAAAACACACTATTAGGTGTGACCCTACTAAAGGATTTAATCACTTTATTATGAGTGGCCTTGTTAGAGGTCTTTAGACACTTCAATCTAGAAATGCCACCTTGTTAGAGGATTTGGCAAATAGCTATTAAGGTAACTCTATTAAGAGATTTGATACATTGTGACAATTGTTAGAGAGTAAAAATGATACAACCTGAGTGCTGATGCAACTATATTGCTGATTTCAAAGCTTGGATTTATGAAGAACACAAGACGTATGATCCTAAAATCATTACTCATGACATTCTGCTGAAACAAGATGCCAAACCTTTTTGTCAAAGGTAGAGACTAGTGAATCCCATTATTGAACCATTAATAATAAAAGAGGTCCAGAAGTTGCTTGTTGCTAAAATTATATTTCCAATTTGACATTCTACATGGGTTGCTAACTTGGTTCTAGTAAAGAAAAAGACTAGAGAAATTTTCCTTTGCGTGGATTTTTGTAACTTAAACCAAGCATCCCAAAAAGATAATTATCCTCTTCCCTCACTTGATGAAGTATTGTAAATTGTGAATGGATCCAAAATGATGTCTTTTCTAGATAGATATTCAAGATACAACCAAGTGATGGTAGATGAAGAAGATAGCTTGAAGAAAACATTCATAATAAAATGTGGGACCTTTTTTCTATAGGAGAATTCCTTTTGGATTGATCAACGCAGGAGCCACATTCCAAAGAGAGAAGGATGAAGCATTAAAGGGGCTGATAAAAAAATGCATAGTTATCTACATGGATGACCTAACTATGTTTTGAAAAGATCAGAGTACTCATATTGCTTATTTAAGACAAGTATTCAATCGATGCAGGAAATATGGTATATCACTCAATCCTAAGAAGTGCTCATTTGGGGTCACCAAAGGAAATCTTCTAGGTCATATGATTTCTAAAGTAGGAATCTTTGTTGATCCCAAGAGAATTGAAGCAATCCTTGAGTTGTCACCTCCCCAAATTTGCAAAGAACTCAAATCTTTCTTTGGGAAGATAAATTTTGTATGCAAGTTTATTGGCGGGTTTGCTGAGATAGTACACCCTCTCAATGAATTATTGAAAAAGGGAGTGAAAAATGAATGGGATCCTAAAATAAAGAAATATTTTGAAGAAATCAAAGTAGCCATCTCTATGGCTCCAGTACTTGTGAGTCTAGATTATGATCTTCCATTCAAAATCTACTCTTTTGCTTCAGAACACTCATGTGCCAAAATTCTCACTCAGAAGATAGACAAAGAAGATGAGAGACCCTTCAGATTAATGAGTTGTCCACTAAAGAATGTCAAATTAAAATATTCCAATCTCGACAAACAATATTTTGCCCTAATAAAGTTGGTTAAGAAATTCTTCCATTACATGCATAGGAGCAAGGTGTATGTAATTGTGTTAGATCCTATAGTTAAATCATTACTGATATAGAATAAATTAGGCAAAATAAAAGGAAAATGGATGGCTATATTACAAGGGTTTGATTTGGAGATTTAACCAATGAAGGTGGTGAGAGGACAAAGATTGACCAAGATGATAGCGTATAATGATATCGGCAATGACAATGGAATCAGATTTGATGACAAAATTAACACTAACAATCAACAAAAGATCATTGTGTCTCAAGTGGATATTGATCAAGGAATAATCATGAATGTTTGGTATCAAGATATTTTTTACTATCTTTTGTAGAATCAATACCCTAATTGGATGAATAGTTCCAAACATAGAGGACTCAATATGAAATGTGAATCCTATATGCTATAAGATAGGAAACTTTATAAAAGAAACTATGAGGGAATTTATTTGAAGTGTTTGGGATGTGAAGAAGAAAAAGAGGTTTTGGAATAGTTTCATGATAAGTATGGAATGAGACATGGATCAATAGAGGCTACAACCTATATGATTTTGAGATCAAGTTACTTTTGGCCTACAATCTTCTAGGATACATTCAAACATGTACGCTCTTGCCACATTTATCAGACTAGTTCTTATAGAGAGAGACATCCAAATATGCTTCTATAACTAGTATTTGAGGTATGCCCTTTTACTAAATGGGGGACAAAATTTATTGGTAAAACCACCATCATCAATAGGACATATGTTCATTCTCACAACTACTAACTATTGCATACGCTAGATGAAAGATGAGACTTTTAGAAACAAAATAGCCAAAGTAGTCACAAATTTCTTACAAGAGCATATTGTTACTAGGTTTGGGATGCCATTTTCCCTCGTATGTGATAATGGGTCATCTTTTGTGTCAATATTCCTTACCACGTGGGAATTGGACAATCAGGTTATAATCAAGTTCTCCTCAAATTACTATCCCCAAGGGAATGGTGTGGTTAAGTTCACCAATAAGAACTTGAACACAATGATAAAGAAATTACTGAAGGAAAACCCAAAATATTGGCACACTCAACTAAAGTATGCATTGTGGATAGACCGAGTCAAGATCAAAAATGCTTTGGGAACATCTCAATATCTACTCGTCTATGGACAAGAGCCTGTATTCCAACTTAATCTCAAGATTCCCATTTTGAAATTCATAAAAGGGTATGCTAAGGGAACTGATAGAGTTTAGATTAGGTTAATGAATCTCTTGGATTTGGATGAGAAAAGGAGAGTCACTTTAGTGAATATGGAAAACAATTAAGTTGTCATCAAACGATGGGTCAACAAGTGAGCTACAATAAAATCTTTTAGAATATCCAACCTTGTTCTCCTATGGGATAAGGAAAAAGAAAAGTCAGGAAAACACACTAAGTTTCAATGCTTGTGGATTGACCCTTATCAAATTAAAGAGATTTTGGAAGAAAATACTTTTAGAATAAGTTCTCTACAAGGGGAATTGGTTCCATTTCTAGTCAATGGCCAGTTTCTAAAATGTTACTTTGAGGCGTAAAAGAGAAAAACATTTCAAAATAAAATTAAAAAAATTCAATTTCTACAAGTGTGTTTACTTTCTACAAGAGTGTTTGCTTCCAAGTTGTGTGTTTGTTTTAAAGTTGTGTCTATCTTTTCTTGTCAGTCCAGGGGTTAGGTGTAATTAAGAATTTTTTTTGACACATCCAATAGATGACTCCTTTTGGTTTTGACATTAGGGAAGAGGTATTTTTTTGCCAAAGCATTTGAATGATTATGTTTCTTGTCCCAACTGGAAATGGATTTTACTTGCAGTTGTAAAGGACTTTTAGTCTTGAAATCAGAATTGCAGATTAATAGATCTCAACACTTTACAAATTTAAGGATTGACTATCTTGGGTAGGTTGATAGTAGCAAGGGATTATCCAAACTTTCTAGTTCAAAAAAAGGGTCTTTTCAAAGAACTACTAAGATCACTCTTTGGCATGATAGTTTTCCAAAAGTTCAATTAAAGAGGAACACAAGGGTTATCAAACTAAAGAAAGAATCTAAAAAATGGCATGGATGCTTTGGCCACATAGTCTAAGCATGGTCAGGGTACAAAAGAAAGAAAAATAATTACATATTGTGTCAAATTTAAAGATTCTAGAAGATCCTAAAAGGTAACCAGACAAATACGGATGTGCGCTCCAAAATGGCTATCCACTATCTATACAAATTTCTTCAAGGAAGAATCAAGTGGAAACACGTGATCTCTGTAAAGAAAATAAAAAGAGATTACTAAGAACGTAAAATACAAAATTGATAACTTGTTAAGAACCATCATAACAAATTCTCTAATCTAGTTAGACAATGATTGATATATAGGTCTTATGAGGATTCTTGATGAATGGACCGATGGATTACAAGTTTATTTCTAAGTTGCTAGAAGCTCATGATAAACTACACTTTGAAATGTCAAAGGAAATGAATACACTAAGCACACATTGAGCTTGAAAATTTGAGATTCTGAGGTTTTGACTATCAAGGAACTTGAAAGCTACCTAAAGTGTTTAGAATTTAGTTGTCATTTGATACATGTTAGAAGAATGCTTGCTGATGATGCCTTTGTCATTTATTCCTTTTTTTGGGGCTATTTGTTGTGGTCTCACAACAAATGCCCCATTTCTCCTAGAAATGGGGGGCCCCTAGTAATTCTTTTGTCTACCAGACTCCTAATCTAGATTATGGGTAACTTTTGGGCTCCCCCAAGAGTCTAGGTCAAACCCCTATATTGAATTAGACAAGTCTGAGAGATTGATCAAAAAAAGAGTATTATCACTCTACGAAAGAAGCACACCTACACACCTTCAAGAGGCACAGATGTGTGCACCCTTTGGAGGCACATAGTTGCACACCTTGAAGAGGTGCACATGTGCGCACCTTCCAAAAGTGTGCACTTACACACTTCCCATACATGAGCAAGTGCGCTCCCTCCCAGGTGCACTTTCTTGGTGTCTATATAAGACCTCGGACCCCTTGGGCCTTTCACTTGCTCTCTTCTCCCTTTAGTTGACTACACCTCTTCACCCTTTCAACATGCACTCCCTACTTGATCTCCTACACACAACACAAACAACAAACAAGGTTATCCCCCAATGAAAGTGCACACATTCACACCTCCATGAGGTAGGCATGTGCACACCTTTGTGCTTCAAAAAAACATAACAAAACTAAAGACATGAACCTAACTCAAGCAATAGGAAGGTGCACACATGCACACCTCCCCAAGGTGTGCATGTGCACACCTTCCCTCACAAACTAAAATAAAACAAGTAAAACATGAGACAAAGTAGAAAAAACTAAGGCAATAGAGCTGCACACATGCACACCTCCACAAGTTGTGCACCTGTGCACCTCCAAAAGATGTGCATGTGCTCACCTTTGTGTCTCTAAAAGCTAAATTAAAGAAATTAAGACCTAAGTCATCTTCTATTTTCCATGCACTGTGCATATGTGCTCCTGTGCACATGCGCACCTTACCTAGGTGCACACATGTGCAACTATGCACAAAAGGCCGATTAAGTGATAAACAAGTGATGAATGGTGCTTCCTTTAATACTATTGTGGTTTCACAATGCATGCTCCATTTTTCCTCAAAATGGGGACCCCCTACTTTATTTTTTAGCTTTTTAGATCCATAGTTTGGGGTCTAAGTCTTTTTTAGGGTTTTACCTAGTGTCTTTTGTTAGATCTAGGTTTAGTTTGAAAACTCAGATTTTGAAAATCATCATTGGAGAGGAGAAGTAATTTTTTCAAAGAAAAATAGTGCACATATGCACCTCCTCAGGTGGGCTAGTGTGCCAAAATTCAAAGAAAAACATCCAAAGAAATCCCTTGGTGATGCACAGTTGCGCAACACCAAGGGGTTCATAGTGTCCCAAGTCTATAAAACCTAGAACCTCCCTTTTCCTCCTCACATTTTATTCTTCTCTGAGCTTTTTTTTTGTAGCTATGCATCTCTTAAGGTGCACTAATGTGCCTCCCCTCCTTCGCTCCACCTACACATAAGACACTGAAACAACAAGTTAAAGTGTGCAGCTGTGCACCTAGCTAGTTGCATTGCTGCACTCCTTTTATTTTGAAAAACCTTAAAAACATTAAAAACCTTATACTAAAACATAAACAAGTTAAACACTCAAGAAAGGTGCATAGCTACACGCCTTTACATTGCTAGGGATTCCTTAAAGGAAAAAGGGTGCACACCAAATGCACCCCATGAGGTGCACTAGTGTGCACTCTTTTACATTAGAGTTACATAAGGATAGGTGTGCTAGGTGCACCGTTTTTTTGCATTTAAGGGTGAAAATTGAATTTTTTGATGTTTTAAATAGTTAGGGTTTTACTAGGTTTTTTCATGTCATTATTAGGGTTTAATTTAAATGATTTTTCTTTGACTTAGGACTAATACACATTTTTTGTGTAGTTTCAATGGCTTCTTCATTTTCCTCCTATTGGTCTAATTTTTACATAACCAGCTTCTTTAAAAATCATGGTGAAAAAATCAGATGTGAGTCTTTTTATCAGGTCTTGGGTTTTAGGTTTTGGTCTCATACTTTTGGTTCCTTTCAAAATTTGTATAAAACCTTAGGTCTCGCCTTTTAAATCTTATTTTGGTGCAAAAGTTAGCAGCTGAGTTTTCTTTCCTGCCTATGTCGAGGTCATTGTTGAGTCCTTTTGAAAATTTTATCCTTCCATTGGATCTTGTTGAGATCAATGGATGTCGCGTACTCACTATAGCAAGATGCTCAAAGATTACACATAGCGAGGTAGCGACCATCAAAGAATTATGTCCTAGTGCTAAAAAGTGAAGTTTGGCACCAAAAAAAGGGTGCATTTAAGTCACGTGCTATCTCCTAGGATTGTTAGTGTTAGAAAGGACACACGTGGAAAAAATCGCAAACGGTGTCACTAGAGTTCAAGTTTCTCTGACCACTTGCTAAGTCACTATCAAAAAATCCATGCGAATTTCTGGTGGTGACAAAGCGAGTGCTCGAATTTCTAAAGGTAGTGGCTATGTTGTGGGACTTGGTTGCTAATAGATGAAAGTAATGAACCAAAAATTGACAAGTGGCAGCTAGATGGTGATGGGTCCCTATGATGATGATGTGGCACATAAAATAGGGAGGCTTGAGATGTTGCCACATGTCTAGATCCAGTGGCCGATGTAATTTTGCAAGAAGAAGATGCTCACCGGTTAAACAAAGTGGGAGTGTAGGCGTGTGACATGTGGAGATGGATCTCGACTGGCAATGATGTGGTAGAAACATATAGATTTAGGTAAGTTATGAAAATTTGATGACATTCTAGCATCTTGCTCAGTGTAGGTCAAAAGTTATGACTCTGTCGGAGCTCACTATGTCACTACTGGGATGTTTGTGATCTTTGTCGGTAGCAAGGTAGCAACATGCCTGAAAATGACAAACAAAAAAAAGTTAGGGAAAATGATGTCATTAGAAATTTAAAATATATATATATATATATATATATATATATATATATATATATATATATATGTCAAACCCACCCCATGCATCGAACATATAAGGGATTCTGACTATTAGATCAAGCTAGAATCGATGATTGTCGTTATCTCACCATGAAGAGTTTCTCGAAGGATATGTATAGCAAGATAGAAATTCAGTGACATGTGTCATTAGTCACCAATGGGCCCAAATAAAAATTCCATCAAGGAAGGTCCTGTGTACGTGGGTAGTTTTCATTGGATTGATTGGCTAGCTTGTCAAGAGGAATGCTAGGTTGTTTTTCTCTGTATCCCATGATCGTAGGATTTTTATCAATCGATGATACTCGCTAACTCACTATGGAAAGATGTCCAAAAGATATGTATAGAGAGGTAGTGAGTGAGGGACCCACCATTGTTCTCATTGGGTTGTATCAAATGTCATCCATAGGATCAAACCTAAAATCAATGGCTATCACTAGCTTGCTATAGAAAGGTGCTTGAAAGATATGTACAACAAGGTAGTGAGTTGATGACACATGTCCTTAGTCATCCATGGGCCCATTCTGAAGTGCCAGCATTAGAGGAAAGGTACAAATGGAGTTGTTATATTGGGTTGACTTCCAGCGTCTTAAGAAGAAAGTGAGTTAGCCCAATTTTCATTCTGTAGTCATTGATCTTGTCTTGATCAACAATTACCGCTTACCCACAATTTCAAAGTGCAAGAAATTTAAGGAATGTGGGTAAGTAGTAATGAGACATGTGGCCCAAATCTTAAAGGTATAAATTTCATTGCCTGTTAAATTAGAACTGCTTGATGTGGTGAGGATCTACGGATAAAATTTGAAGCTGATATCAATTTGGAGGTAATGGTTACTGAGAGTTAAATATGGTGCGGAGCTCAAAGCTAGGATACAAAATTTCTCATCTTGTGATCTAGAGAGTTGTGGTGGGAATTATACAAAGAGGAGGTGCAAATTTAATGTTGTAGATGAAATTACAATCAGATTTAGATACATTTTCATCTGACTTAACTTCTCAGCCATTGTAAGAATGAATTGAATGTTTTGGAGGTAGTTGAAGCAATTTTTTTTTTCTGGCAACTACACAAGCTGATCTTCTCGGCAAGGTAGATATGACAAGTAAAGATCAAATTTTTGGAGGTGTGGTGTAGATTGTGATGATTTCTTGATATCCCTTCATGAGATATTTGCATATTTTAAGTGGGGATATAGCAAGTATTTTGGCATCATTTATGGTTTTCAAAGTGCAAGTAGATGAGGAAGTTCAATTTCAATAACTCCAGATTGAAGACTCTTTTAGTGGGACACATGTCAAATTCAGATGAGAGACCTAGAAAGATCTTCTCTCCTATATATCTTCCTCTTTTTCTTATTGTAAGGGTTCCAATTTTTAAGACTTGTGAGACCACAAGGTTAGCTCCAATTTTTAGAGTTGTGATACCAATTTTCTCATTATTCTTTAGTTATGAACAACATATTGTATTTCTTTTCAAGCATTTTCATATTACACAATCATTCTTTGTGTATTTCCTGAGTTTTGATATGCAGATGATGTATCAAATTCAAGGAAGTTAATACAAGAGTTTCACCTTTCTTAATTTCATTATGATTCTTATCTCATTCTTCTATTATCTGTAATGTTTTTTTTTTAAGAACAATGAGGTTAAACTTAGTTGCAATCCCTTAAGGTTGTATATCATAATAGATTTGCTGTTGGATCAAAGATCTAAGTAAATGCTTGTTTATACTGATAGGGTTACAGGTTACACCAGGAGGATATTATCATAAGTACGAGAGTTGTTATGAAGATTGATGTCTATTTACAAGTCAAATAGATAGATCAGATGCCTTAATATACGAGTATACTTTAGGTATCCATCTACATGTTAAGGTTTAGTTGATGCCCAATGGATAAGGGACCGGTAAGCTTGGAGGATACATATTCTCTATTGTTGCATACCCAGATGATGCTGAGAAATAAAATCTTTAAATGAATATCAGTTTCCCATTTTATGTTGAAGAGTTATAATAGAATGCCCTCACTCAACTTATGATATTCATATATTTTCATTTAGCTACTGTAGATCTATTTCATTTCATGAGTTATTAGGAGATATAAGGGTTTTCATCTACAGTAGATAGGTTCAGATTTATGTTTTAAATGCACTGGTACTATATCTCAGAACCTCAAGGTTAACCCACCTAGGTCTTGCAGAGCCTAAAGTGAAGAAGGATTTATCATTATAGTTGGCCCAAGACTGTAGTCAACTGCATCCATCATAGGAATTTGCTAGCCTTAGATGCATTTGTCTAGTTTCATGGTTATTTCCAAAACTGTTAAATCAGGAGCCAACACCTCCCTTTCTACAAAGATGGCTCCCAAACCTATGGTATTCAAGTTTCAGTGTGTTCCAATGAAGTCACATTTCCAAGATGATTATTCAAAGATTTGGGACACCAAACTTGGTCATACAAACTTGAGCATATTTTTGGTATTATGCAACAAACCCACCAAAAGATCCTTGATGATATCAGCTCTAATCTAATCAAGACTTGTCAGCAAAGCATCACACCCAATATTGGTGTAGTCCTCAAAGTTGATCATGACATTAGCAGAGAACTATGTCTCTAAAGAAAGCATCATAAAGAGTATAACTAGAGAGATCATCGTAGATCTCCAACCTAAGAACATAGAGAAGATGTTCCATCTTCTAAGGGTAGATCAGTTCATCAGATTAACCTATTTCCAAGTAGAAAGATGGTACAGGGAACATGTGGAGGAAGCATTCAAAATCATCTAGTCCTCATACCTCATTGAGAAGACTCCTCTAGGGCATAAAGTAGGCAAGGTGGACATGAAAGAAGATATAGGGTATTCTATAATACTCTTGAGTAGAGTCATGGGGTAACCTATGTCAAGACACCTGAACATCTGGATGATGCATTTTGTTGAGACTATCAAAACAACAAAAATGTCAATTGATTGGGCTTTGATTCTTAGTGAGAACTTGGATGAGCAGCTGGTGGTAGTTAAGAATAACTAAAAGTTTTATATGACATCATATTTGGTATACTTGTTAGTTGCAAGGGCAATGGATTATTCAAGATTGTTCAAGAAGGGAAATATGCAAGATGCAAATGCATGGTCCTATATAGTATATCTCCAACTAGTGAAGAAAAAGCTTCCAAAGCATAGCAATGAATAAGGGATAGTTAATGATGCTTTTATATTCATGATTATCTAGTTCATTGAAGGGGATTATGCTAAGAGGATGTCAAAAGAGGCAGCTACAAAGATATCAGAAGTTGGAGCCTACTACATCTAGTATTGAACATTCACCTATTTTAGGGTAGTAGGTACAACTATCAATCCCAAGAAGCTCCCTAGGTATCAAAGTGATATAATTATATTGCTGGAGATCACTCGACAACTCTTGTCTGCATATGACATAGTTAGGAAGCAACATAAGATAACTTGGGTGTGGCCCTTTACTATAGGACCATTTAATTTGGTTTGGAGACATGATATTGCATCTTTTGAGTTAGAGTGGTATCAATATCCTTTAGATGAGTATAATTCTCCTTGGCCTTATTTTGATAACATTGGAAGAGTGCAGTATTTTACAAGCAAGACATTTTAGCATGAAGATGCAATTGAGGACCACTAGATGAATGTAGTTGATGACTATGATATCCAAATAAAGGATTATTGTAGGATGACTCTCTATTTGAAAACTAGTGTTTTGGAGATAAAAGTTCCTTTAAAGGTTGTGCAACAAGATACTGAGGATGTCCTTGATCCATTATTCAATAGGGAGAAGATTGGTGATCAACCAATTATGAATGTTGAGATTGATAAGGAGGAAAACTCAAACATTAATCATAGGGCTAGGCATGCTATCAAAATGACAAAGGATTGGATCAAAAGACCTTTCAAGTTGAATCCAATTCCTCAAGTGGTAGTCTTTCACACTCAAGCCTGCCTAGCAAGAGGTCGAGGAGCTAAGGTTATAGTGCTTACATTTACAACTTAGTCCCCAATAAGGCCGGAAAAAGTGGACCAAATTGATAGAGAAGTTGGCTATTATAGGGCTCAAAAAGGTGAAGGAAAGAGGTAGATAACTTCTCCTCAAAAAGCCGATCCAGAAGAGGAAGCAACTCAAACACCTCCATAGCCAGGGGTAGAAAATGTACAAGGATCAGAGAATGTTGTAGTTATAATAACCCAAGACAATCCTGAAGTACTACCAACTAAACAAGGGCAAGGAGAAGTAGAAATAGAAGTACAAGAAATACCTCCACTACAACAAGAGGTACAAGCCTCCCCATTTTCTCCTTAAAAAAGAAAGATCAAGACTTCGGTCAAGAGGAGACAAAAGGTGATTAGGAGAGTTATTCCCTTCCCATCGTTCCTGGAAGTTATCCTAGAAGGAGAGGAAGAAGAGGATGATAAGGATGAAGAAGATAACATTCCTTTGAATTGGAGGACTCATCTTGGTAGAGCCATGGAGTTGGAATGGAGAAGAAGCTCAACAATTACACTACCATCCATTCCTAAGTAGCCTATTTAGTCCAGTACATTAGAGGATGAAATGTAGCAATGGATAGATGAACAGGAGGGCCAAGGCACTGAAATCTTTTAGATGTCTGATTTTTTTTCATGCCTATTAGCACTAAATTGGTGAAAGATAGGATAATAGATACTCCAACTAACTAACCTCAATAGGAGGATTGGAGTCAGTTTCCACCTCAGATACAAGGACTTGAAATAACTCCACCATCACCAAATCGAGTTACATGTTGTGTGGATAAAGGTTTAGTTACTTCCCTTCCTCCAAACAATAAAGAAGAATAGGTTCAAGTAGAACAAGAGGAAGAGCCACAATAAATACCTGCTAATGAAGTGTCAAAGGAAGGGAAAATACATGAGGAACCTCAATAGACTTCCCATGACATAGAGGTGAGAACTGTGGACTCCAAGGATATAGAGACTCCTGATGTGGATCTCTCACAAAGGGAGAAGACTCTGAAGAGGAGTGATAAGGGGAAGAACATAGCGGAGAAAACTCCTTCATCATCAAAAGGAAAATCTCCAATGGAGTAGGTTCCAAGATGGTTGAGGAAAGGAGTGATTAGAAACAAAAGGCAGCAATTCACTACTGAGGAAGAGGATATGATAGAATTGATTGAAGTTCTTAGGAAACCTAACTCACCACCAAAGGATGCATGGGCTTTGGCCTTTATAACGAGTGATCAAAATCAAGACTTTTTTGCACATGTTTCTGTCCCTCCTCCACATGTGGATGTTGGGGAATTGACTTCAAGAGATTACTAGATAAGGGAGGTTATTCTTGGGAAACCCATGTTGGACGTTGCCAAGTTAATGGTAACAACGGGAATGAAAGAAGTGTTTAAACACTTACAACAAGATGAGGCACAACTGATAACACTTCGGAAGTAGAATGAGATCCTAAAAGGATATTTGAACAAATTTGTTGGTCCTTTAGATCCTAAAAATCTTAAGGAGACTTTGAATGCAACACTAGAGAAAAAGGATAAAGAGACAATGCAAATTGATCCATTTTTGAAAGCTTCTCAGCAATGGTGAGAAAGTTTTGAAGAGAAAGGTATATAGATTATTCAGGGAAATCTTAAGCTATTACACCATATTGAGAACAATGTAGATAAGTTTGTGGCCATTTTGAATTAGGATTTGTTTGATGGACGAAGTCAATACCTAGGGCAAGGACTTGCAAGCGCTATAGTCAATTAAGAGTTAAAGGTATCAGATTCTAATGGAGGTGTATATAGTGGAAGAATTAGATAAGGTTGATGATTGGATAGAGAAGATTGTGGATGACAATAAACTAATGGAGACATTACACATGGATATTCACCAGCTCAAGGATCAAACCCAAGAGCAAATTTTGGAGGTAGAGAAACATTATAGTGATGCATGCTTAGATATTTTTGAGAATGATGCAAGGGATAAATTGATAGTTGTTGAAAAAAATTGTAAGACTTTTGAGGAGTCTTCTAATGATGATGATATTAGATAGGTATTTAGAATGGAAGAAGCATTATTAGACTTGGATGTGAAACTAGGATATTTTGCTGAGACTCACATTGAGGTGGGCAATTATAAATAGAAGGTAAAGGAAAAGTCTAAAGATTTATATTTTCTATATGCAGCTCAAGTTACTGAGATTATTAAGAAATTCAAGGGCAAATACCCAAACATAGCTCTGGTATAAAGGTGAACAAAACCCAGTAGACAAAATTTCAGTTTTGACACTTGGTGAAATTTTGTATTTTTTAAACCTACTTCTAAGGTGCATAGGTGTGTCAAGTGCACTAGGTAAACTTTTTCATAAGTGTTCTTGAAGTTTCTAAATAATTTAGGGGTGCACTGATAGTTAACTGCTAGTTATAAATTTAGAGTCTTGCATGCATTGGAAATACATTCTGACAATAGTTCAACTCCTATAGACACCTAGTGAACATGGAGCTTCTATTTTTGGCTCTTCCAAACACTCCTACATCATCTGAAGGCTTTCTTCTTCTTATTTTCTCATGCTTTCTTCATTTTAAGACATGTAAAGGCTCATGCATGCTTTTAATGATATAAATATGGATGGAGTCCTATTTAGCACCAGTTAGATAGTTAGTTTGTACATAAATAGATTTGTTTTATTAGTTTAGAAGCACATGTTTGCATAAAGAGATCTCTCACTCTCAACATAAATTGAGGAGAGAATTTATTATAAATTCAAGAATGTAACAAGTATTCTAGGCCGCCATTATTTTGATGCAATAATATATGCTTTTGGTGCTCGCATTTGGAGTCTAGTGATTCTTGCCTAAGTGTTTTATATTTTGTGGATGTATGTTCATGGAATGTAACTGAGCCAAAAGTTTTATTATGTTATTCTGGTTGTGCGATCTTTTAACTCTAACGTTTGCTACATTTTTACAAATTCTACTGACGTACTTAGTTTGAGAAGAGATTATCATATTGTTCCTGCATAGCTTTTTGTCTCGCATGAGCACACTTTCTGTGGCCTTGTGATCTGATGAAAAGTGAAACATCTTATGGTTATTGAATTCCCATCGATGATTGCATCAGTGGAATAAAGGAAGTGTTGCTCCTATTTTCATTGGTTTCCTACTAATCTTTTCAAAGCCTTAACTCCCAGACGTGTTGTTTCCGTAGTTTATGTCTGTTAGGGGTAAAAGCACAAACTTGGGTCACCCTTTGTAAAGGAAAAGGCTAACAAAAGTATAATTGTTCACCTTCAACAATATCAAATTGGTATTATTATTTTAAATTTGGAAATGAAGTAAACTAATGAAATGTGTAGAAATGGATGAGTTTTAGGATTATAATTTTTAATAATTATTTGGAATAATAATTGTTGTATTTTCTTAATTTTTATAGATAAATTTTTAGGTGCTGAAAAATACTGAAAATTAGGGGTCTAGTTCCTACCACAAAACTATATGGAAATAAACTCATTTCTCTTTGATCTTAGACTATGTTATAGATAACATATATATTTAGAACAATCAAAAATAAAAATAGGCTTTAGACCTATATTTTATCTTTTATACTGATTGAAATTTCAACACACCTGAAATCTATAGTTTTCATCTCCCTCCACGTTTTTCAAATTAAATATATTCTAACCAGGAGAAATATTATACATTCTAGAAGAGGACTCTCTCCTCTAGAACATCATATAATTTTTAGATTTTTTTATATGATTTAATATTTCTTCTTTCTCAAAACTGACATCTTTTCAAGTGTTAAAATACGTGGTTGTGGAATTTTTTAATTACAATATACTATATCTAATTAAAACACTATAAAATCTACATGAGAATACTTATGACTCTAAGCGGTATAAAATGGTGTTTATATGTTATTAAAAAAATATCATAAAAAATAGTAAGAGTTATCAAAATGCCGCTTTTCTGAAATAATTTTATTTCTTTAGTAATTGGATACAAACTAGTATAAAACATGCATTTAATAGACATTTCCAATTGGAAAAGTGTAAGACCATATATAACTTAGCTAGAATGAATTTATCTAGATCATATGTTTAAAAAAAATTAAATTTTAGATAGAAATACTCAAATTCAGTTGTTTTGATAAGTCAACCTGAAAGGTGACACAACTTTGTACTTTTACCCTTAGGAATTTATATTTCATGTTATTTTCTTAAACTTCTTATTTTTGATTAAGTAAAATAGGTTTTATAGGGATCCTAAAACCCAAATGTTTTACATAGTAATAGAAATATAAATAAAAAGTAAAGTCCAACTAGTATGCATCTGCTTATAAAAAGCCAAAACCAAAAGATAGGCTCACAACCAGGATGTAAAAACTAGTAACTCAAGATAAGGGCATAACAAAAAATGAAAACTAAAACTATTAGTTCTCCCTATCTAGAACCTACAAAATCTCTGTAGCTTCATTAGCCTTTTGGTTGTCTGTGCCCACTTGATCCTGGTTCTGATCATCTGCTAGTCCCCTGGTTTCTTTCTTTTCTTCCTTGGTATTCCCACAGTCCATACTATCTTTATCTTCTTTTTCCCCACGAAAGCTAGCTTCCTTCAGAGAATCACCCAAACTATTGATGTTTTCATTCAGGGTGTTCAAATTTGCAATCACCTGGTTAGCTAGGTTTTGATTAGAAGTCTCCATCCTTAGAACTCTTTTTTCAACCATTGAGATATGATCCTCCTAGTCAACATGGTCTCCCTAGTCGCTACTTCTCATGTGGTCATCCTTTTGGATCACTTTCTCCTTGAGTTCTTCTATCTCATGAAATAGCCATTTGATAGAGAAAAAATTATCTATCATGCTATTTTAGCATTGTTTAGCAGGTTGAGTCCATATGCTCTCACATTGTCAGAGATTGTAATAAGAGTTGGGTCAAGAAGTTCATCAAAATAGACTTTACCATATTTTTCCTCCATCACCTAGGGGTTCATTTTCTCTTTGACTATCCCCATCTTCATCATTTTAGAGTTAAAATTTCTCCATGATCCCTTCCTATCTTTCAAAACCACCTCCCCACTATCTTCCACCAGAGAAATTATCTTCCCCTATGGTGAAGGAATGGTAGGGACTAGGCTTGAGATCAAAGGAGTCTGGTCTTTTGTTTCTTCTAGTAGCGAAGCCTCCTCAACATTCCTTTTCTTGGGGTTCCCCGGTGTAACTACCATTTGCTCCTCAATCTTCTCACTATCCTCCCCTTTCATCTCTTCCTCTAATTTTGTATCCTCTTCTTCAACACTATGCTCCTCATCCTCTTTTTCCTCAATCTTGGGGGGGTTAGGGGTTAAACCCCTAGGGCTTTTTTTGCTGGGAATAATGCTAGTAGAGGGAGAAATTTTCTCACCTTCCTTCGATTTCTTACCTTTAGAGGGGGAATTTTCCTCATCTTCCAAATTTATGCTTTGAACTTCCTCATAATCCAATCTCTCAATTTCCTCAGAAGAATTTCTAGCTTCGCCAAGGGATTGCCCTTGGTATGAGTCTTTAAATACTCATATACCAGAAGGAGCAACCCCTCATGAAGGGAAAGATTAGCGGTGGGTTTCTTTTTAAAACCCTCAATGTTCTTGCTCATGGAGGTGAAAAGATAAAAAGGAAAAGAAATATTTATTCCATGCCTAAAGTGATTTAAAAGCACAAAATGATGAGTCCTAACCTTATTGAATCTAGCATCTAGGGATATATATTCGATAATAACTCTTGAGACATATCTCCAGAGCTTTTTAATGGACTCTGTTTCATAGAATGTCTCAGTCTTCACAAGTTTCTTCTTTTTATTCTCATCCTTCACAAAGTCCTTGACTGCATTGGCTGACATTTTCTTCTCTCTAAAGAAATTTATCCCCTCCAAGGAGAGCTCCACAACCTAGCAATCAAATCCACATCAACCTGGTCTGTAACCCCATTGATTTTAACTTGGCCGTCCTTCCATGATTTCACCATTGTATTGGTGACCTCATTATCAAAACCATGGAGTTTTTCCATGAATTTTGTAATTCCACCCTTCTCCAATTTATGCCATACCTTTGGGTTATTTCTCTAGTTATCTATCTCTCCCATCGGCTCCTTCCTACTTCTCTCCCCAATCATTATTTCTACTGGTTCAAGTAAACTGAACTTGCTTCCTGTTCTCTTTCAAAGTTCAAATTCCTTCTATTTTTGAAACCCAAAAAAGGTTATACATATGGTAAAAAAAATGGTAGAAGGCAAATTGATCCAAAAAGCATACCACATGTACTTGATATGATTGAAAAATAATAACTTCAGATGATTCTCATTTACTCCTTGTCTAATGTGAAATCATACAAATCTTTCCATAATTATATTTGGATTGTCTTTGTACTTCCCTAGATATGTTCTAGTAGTATTAATTCTTTCACCACCCTTGAAAAGCTTTCATTGTTATGCCACGCCATTGCCGTATTTTTTATTACCACTTCATTTGCAAACCAGTCTGCAGTTGAGTTTCCCTCCCTACACACATGGCTTAAATGGATCTTTCTAATTTTTCCCAAGTCAGTTTTGATCTCCTCCACCACATTCGCAATAGTCCAAGATGGAAAAGATTAACTGGTTTTCAATCCTAGAAGCCAAGGCCAATTTAACAATATGAAATGCTGCATTAGCCTCAGCAAAATGGTTTGACTGAGTCCCAATTGGATAGGAGAAAGCTGCAATACCACCCAGATGACTATTTCTGGTGATTGCTCCATAGCCTGATGGACTTGGATTCCCTTTGGCAACCCCATCAAAGTTGGCTTTATGCTAGTATTCAGGGGGAAGAAGCCACCTAGCCTCCTATATTTTCCTATCCCTATCCTTTTTCTTTTCTATACTATTTCCTCCTTCTTCTATGTTACCTCCCTTTCTAGTTGAAAAATTCTCCTTCATTAATCCTTCTATTTTTTTTATAATAATAAAAGCTAGGGATTCCTTGTATCTAAAGATATGATTATTTTGCTCTTTCCATATTCCCCAATATAAGTGCGAAAGAGACCAGGAGCCTAACATCTAAGTCTTCATTCCTATGTGCACACTATTCCATTGTCCAAAGAACTCTTGTATGTTAGCCAAGTTGCACCAACTAACCCCATAGTCCTTGGTCAAAAGATGACTTTAGAGGAGAAGGGACAATGAATAAAGAGGTGGTTAACCGTTTCTGAGTCTTGCTTACAAATGCTACACCTATTAGGGATAATCTAACCTCTCTTTGCCAAGTTGTCCAAGATAAGTAATTTGTCTTGGAGAAGCAACCAAAAGAAAATGTTAATTTTTGTAGTTAGACCATGAATCCAGGCCTTAGCCCAGATGGGTTTCTCCAATCTATCCCACATTGAGAAGTAACTTGAAGAAATAGAGTATTGCCCATTTGAGTTATCTCCCCAAATGACTTTGTCCCTCTTATTATTAAGGATCATTGCATTCAACGTCATCATCAAAGGTTTAAGATCCTATGAGACTAAAGACAAGTCTTGCCAACCATTACCAGCTCTGTAGTTGCTCACTTTTAGACCAAATCTTCTTATGCATATTTTTTCCCATCTCCTATAATTGGGGTGGTCAATAAGAGGTCCTTGGCAAAGCCAATTGTCTTACTAGAAAAAAATGTTTTCACCATTGCCTACTTTCCATTTTTCCTTAGAATTAGCCAAAAATTTTGCCTTTAAAATCCCATTCCATATGTAAGATCCTTGAGGAATCTCAGCCTCACTAAGCAAAAAACTAAGGGATTTCCTTATATATTTCTCCACTATTATGTCCCTCCATTCACTTGAGTTTTTAAAAATGTGCCATATCTGCTTGGCCAATAGGGTATTATTGAGATGTTTGATTTTTCTAATGCCAAGACCACTATAACATTTAAGGAGACATACATGATCCCAAGAAACAAGATGATATCTCTTATTATCTTCAACACCTATCCATAAGAAGTCTCTCTGAATCTTCTCCATTCTATTAGCATGCTTGAATGAAATCTCAAAGAGGCAGAGGGCATAAGTAGGAAGATTTTGAACAATAGATTTCACCAAAGTACATTTTCCTGCTTGACTAAGGGTGGCTCCTTTCCAACCAGCTAACTTCTTGTTGAATCTATCAATGATGCTATTCTAGAAGGATTCCAAAGGCCTAGATCCCAGAGGAAAACCATGATAGTTTGTAGGAAGAGACCCAATACCACATCCCAGAATATGAGCAATTTTCCTCTGTCTCTCCGAAGGTGTGTTGATAAAGTAGACAAAGCTTTTCTCCTAGTTAACAACCTAGCCTAAACCATTCATGTATGAATTGAGCAAGCCTTTAAGCACTCTAGCCTCCTGAACTGAGGCATCTCCACCTAAGATAGTATCATCCACAAATTGCTAATGGGTGAAAGAGGTATGCCTAGAAGAAGGCTTGAGGCCATGCAAGCTCCCTTCCTATCTTTTCCTTAGAATTAGCCTCCCCAAACACTTTGCCAAAATGAAGAAAAGAATAGGGGATAAAGGGTCACCCTGTCTCAGTCCTCTTGAAGGAAAAAATAAATTTGACAGGAAACCATTGACGAAAATAGACAAAGAGGGGGTTGAGACAACTTGAAGGATAAGTTTACAAACCTGGGCATGAAAGCCAATAGCTTGAAGGATAGACAATAAGAAATTCTAGTCCACCCTACCATAAGCTTTAAACAAGTCCAATTTAAGTAGAAATCCTTCTCTCTTCCCAGTTTTGAAAGAGTGAATCACCTCATGGACCATAATAATAGAGTCAATAATCTGTCTTCTTGGGACAAAACCAATTTTCTATGGGGAGATAATCAGATGAAGGACACTGAGAAGCCTAGTAGTTAGAACTTTTCAGATGAATTTATAGAAAGAGTTGCAAAGGTTGATGGGTCTGAACTTATCCATTGAGTCATCCCCTAGGAATTTTAGAATAAGCATAATAAAAGTAGCATTGAGTTCTTTCAAGATGTTCCTAGCTCCAAAAAATTCTTGCACTACCTTCACAATGTCCTTTTTGACCACCTCCCAATATATCTAGAAAAAGAAACTCATAAAACTATCCAAGCCAGGAGCTTTATCACTAGGAAGAAAAGAAATGGCTTGGTAAATTTCTTGCTAAGAAGGATCCTTCAACATGAAATAATGGTGATCCTACAATAGTGAGGAAATAGCATTTAAGATATCCTCCTGATTTGTCATGGAGAGAGACTAATCCTTCAAAATAAGAGAGGAGAAGAAATTCACAACTTCATCTGCTATCTCATTGTCTTTAGTAAACATAGTCTGACCCCTTTTGATGCTTGAAATCCTATTATGAGTCTGATGCTTTAGGGTGGATAAATGGAAAAACTTGGTATTTTGGTCCCCCTCTTTGACCCAATTAACTCTGGATCTTTGCTTCCAAAAGTGTTACTCCCTACTTATGATATTGTGTAGATCAATTAGAATAGACCTTTCTTCTATCCTATTTAGGTCCTTATATCCCTCCAATTGAATATCTTCTTGGATAGTGTAGAGCTGGTCTAGCCTCTCATCCTTCACTTGGAAAATATGCCCAAAGTTTGACTTATTCCAAACTTTAATGTTCCTTTTCACATTCTTCAATTTTTGGGCAATCCTAAATATTGCAGTACCTTCCACCTCAATGTTCCACCAAGAACAAATCTTGGCTTCTAGATCCAGATGGGAAATCCACATCTTCTCAAAATGAAAAGGAAAATTCTATTTGACCATCAGGGGGCTTAAAGAAAGCAAAATGGGAGAGTGATCCAAACTAATTCTAGGGAGAAGGGAAAGTCTACACGGTGGGTTTGTATCTAATTAGGGGAGATTAGGGCTTTGTCAAGTCAGACCTAGATGCAATACCCACCCATTCTCCTATTAAACCAAGTGAAACTACCCCTGAAAGATCAACATCCATGAAAGCTAGATTGTTGATAAAATTTGAGAGGTCTACTTTAATTTCTTGATCAAGGGCTAGCCCTCCAACTTTTTCATCATTAGTAAGGGGGAAATTGAAATCCCCCATGATAACCCATTTTTCTATGTTGCAATTTCAAATAACATCAATGATTTTGAAATAAAAGATCCTTCTCTCTCTTTTGGTATTGAGAGCATACAGATTTAAAATAAACCAAGAATCACCACTATGATCATGGGAGACCTTATAAAGGAGGGCCTTACCTTCTTTATAAATAGAAGAAATCTGAAACGCCTTGTTGTTGTAGATCATCAGCACCCCCATATAGTTCCCTCTAAATATGTAGCGTCACTACTCATGTTTCTACTAAAAGACAACTTACCAACCACATCTTTCTGCATTTTAGTTTCTTGGATCAATAAAAAATTGGGTCTTTGGTCTCTGATCATATTCTTAACTATCTCCTGCTTGTGGGTGCCATTTAGGCCCCTTATGTTCCAGGATATGATCTTTATTTCTTTTTTCTAGAGTATTCCTTGATGGTTCTCTAGCTCCCATCTACCAAGTTCTTTTTGGTCTCATCCTATAATGTTTGATTCAGGCTTCTCCTTCTTGGAGTTTTGATCTTTACCCCAATATTAGCCTTCACTATGCTTCTTGTCATCACTAGAGATAGAGGGGGAAGGTCTCAATTTTGGTTCTTCTTCTTTTTGACCACACTCTAGTTACCCTTACCATAGTGAGAGCAACTATTATTCCATTCCTCCCATATTGAAATCTATTCTAGGGAAGACTTGGTGATAAGTTCTAAAAGCTTCATCGCCACATCTTTGGAGATAGCTAGATTCACTATGGGATCAAAGAGTGGAGCTCAATCATTACCAGCTTGACTAATCCCCTCATCTATGAATCCATTTCTTAAGCTGAGATATTAAATCCTTGGGGGGCCACCAAAATTTAGGATTCTCAAATAAGAATTCTATGAATTCTCCATCCGGGGGGCCTTTGAGCTCCTAAGGGTATGTGGAGGATCATGGTGTACCAAACTATGGCCTTAAGTGGCAGTGAAAAATCAACAGATTAGGGTTATGTCAACTTGACACATAATTTTAAAGTGGTTATGGAATTTATATAAAAAACTTGTAAGAAAAAAATCCGTAGGAAATTGAATGTAGTTTATAAACTACTAGGCCTTATCTGCAGAAAAAAATTGATTGGTCAAAAGTTTGTATTTTAATGCAATACTACAAAAATTTCAGGGTGAAAATAAAAAGTAGGTGTATTTCTGACCACCTTAATACAAATCAAATGATAATATATTTTTTATATAATTATACATATAAAAAGTAGACTCATGCCTGAATGTGATGCATATTTTTGGGTATTTTTATTCCAAATAAATAATTAAATATGAATTTTCTACTAAAATATTTTCAGAAAAAAAAAGACACCCATGTCTGACCACCTTAACTAATAGAAAATTTTACCAATTTTTTTTTTCTTATACTAGGTGAAGCATAGAATGTGACACAACTTTTGGATTTAAAAAATGTTATATTGTTTGAAAGTTATAACTATTTTTCAATCAATATGTCAATCATCACTTTACAATAATCTTCATTGAAAATTAACTAATAAATACTTATCGAACTCAAAATTTGACAGCAATTATATCGATGGAATATCGAGAGTGATATAAAAAAACACTTTTTGTTTCATTCAATTTCGATAAAAATAACATTGTCAGATGGCTACCCAAAGTATGAGTGTCACATGGCTACCCAAAGTCTGAGTGTCACTGAAACCATTCTCAAACACATTTTTTGGGTTGAACGAATAGGCTTGGTAAATACGAAGCCTAATCATATATTCGAATTCAAATTGGATATCCAATTAGGCCTAGCAATTTAACACACCAATTCATAGGGAAATTTGAGAGGGGGGATTTTTTTCAAATTCAAATTTGTAGGGAGACAAATTTAATAGGAAATACATTTTTGAGGGAAACTTTAGACTGTTTTAGAGGGAAATTAATTTTGAGAAAGTGTGGACATTAATATTATAATTATTATTATATTATAATAATATGTATGATTATTATTATTAAATATAATATAGTTATAAATATATTTATTATTATTATAACTAAATATAATATAGTGATATATATGATATATATTATTATTATTAAATATATATAGTAGTATTATTCGACTAAATTATTATATATAATAATACATATGGTTATTATTATTATTAAATCTATAATCTAGTAACATATATGATTATTATTGTTATATAATCTAATAATATATTATTATTATATTAAAATATATAATATTATATAATTATCAAATATAATATTATCATAAAATGCATCATTTCGATGCATTTCATGACAACATATGTCCCTAGGGCCCCTAGTGACCCCTTTCGATGCATTTCCAATGGGTCCCTAGGGGCCCTAGGGATATACATTATCATCGAATGTGTCGAAAGGGGTCATGACCCCCTTCAACCCATATGAATGACTCTAATATGTTCCTAAGGGTCTTAGGACCCCTAGGGACACATGTCATCATGGAATGTGTAGAAGGGGATCATAGGTCATCTTATGACCCACTTCAACCCTATGAACAATTCTAATATGTACCTAGGGGTCGTAGGACCCCTAGGGAAACATGTCATCATGAAATGTGTCGAAGGGGGTCATAGGTCATCCTATGACACCCTTCGACCCATATGAATGATTCTAATATGTCCCTAGGGGTCCTGGGACCCCTAGGGACACATGTCATCATGGAATGTGTCGAAAGGGGTCATAGGTCACCCTATGACCCTCTTTGACCTATATGAACAATTCTAAAATGTCCCTAGGCATCATAGGACCCCTAGGGACACATGTCATCATGGAATATATCAAAGGGGGTCATAGGTCACCCTATGACACCCTTCAACCCATATGAATGATTCTAATATGTCCTTAGGGGTCCTAGGACTCCTAGGGACATATTAGAATCATTAATATGGGTTGAAGGAGGTCAGACCCCTAGGGACACATGCCTTCATGAAATGTGTCGAAGGGGGTCATAGGGTACATGCCTTCATGGAATGTGTCGAAGGAGGTCATAGGTCACCCTATGACCCCCTTCGACCCATATGAACAATTCTAATATGTCCCTAGGGGTCCTAGGACATATAGGGACATATGTTATCATGGAATAGGATGAAGGGGGTCATAGGTCACCCTATAATGCCATTCAATTAATATGAACAATTCTAATATCTCCCTAGGGGTCCTAGGACCCCTAGGGACATATGTTTTCATGGAATGAGTTGAAAGGTGTCATAGCTCACCCTATGACACCTTTCAACCCATATGAACAATTCTAATATGCTTCTAAGGGTCATAGGACTAGTAGGTACATATGTGGTCATGTAATGGGTCGAAGGGGGTCATAGATCACCCTATGACCCCCTTCAACCCAAATGAATGATTCTAATATGTCCCTAGGGGTCTTAGGACCACTAGGGACATATGTCATCATGGAATGTGTCGAGGGAGGTCATAGGTCACCCTATGAACCCCTTTGACCTATATGAATGATTCTAATATGTCCCTAGGGGTCCTATGACCCCTAGGGACATATGTCGTTGTGGAATGTGTCGAATGGAGTCATAGGTCAGCCTATAACCCCTTTCAACTCATATGAATGATTCTAATATGTCCTTAGGGGTCTTATGACCCCTAGGGACATATGTCATCATAGAATAGGTCGAAAGGGGTCATAGGTCACCCTATGCCCACCTTCAGCCCATATGAATGATTCTAATATGTCCCTAGGGGTCGCAGGACCTTGAGGGACATATGTCATCATGGAATGTGTTGAAGGGGGTCATAGGTCACCCTATGACCTCCTTTGACCCATATGAATGATTTTAAGATGTCGTTAGCGGTCCTAGGACCCCTAGAGACATATGTCATCATGTCATGTGTCGAAAGGGGTCATAGGTCACCCTATGACCCCCTTCGACCCATATGAACAATTCTAATATGTGACTAGAGGTCCTAAGAACCCTAAGGACATATGTCATTATGTAATGAGTCTAAGGAAGTCATAGGTCATTCTGTGACCCCCTGCGACCCATATAAATGATTCTGTAATGGCTGGGTTGGCTTGCGGCATGGAGATTTCAACTTGGGTGGATGATGGTATGTTTGGGTCTGTTGGGTCATATGGATTGGCTGGAGGCTCTTCTTTTGGAATATATTGAGGATAATTTGAATCATAAGAGCCTATGGGTGGTGGCAGCTACCCAAACAATGGGTGAGATTGATCTAATAATGGAGGGGGTCTTCCAAACTCAAAGGTTCCTACATTGTCCCTTTGAAAATTAGCCATGATTGTCTCTTTGTTTTTGTCTATAATGGCATTTACCAATACTGCATTTCCTGGTTGGTTCATGAAAGCTTCAATGTCAGTAGGTGATGGCATAGCTTGCTCTGGGCTGAAGGATGGCTGAGTGCTCAAGGGGGGTGAGGCTGTTCGATCCAAATGATAGGGCTCCATTGTTTCTTTCTTCTTGGCTAAGCAAGTGACGGGTGGCATGAAAAATGCTCCTAGGGATGAGATGTAATAATGCCGATGGATGCAAAAGGGGGAAGGCTTTTCTATGCAAATGATTTCCTAGGTTGAGGCAAAGCTATATGACAAGACCTAAGGAGGATCGGGTTGGGGATTCTAACTTCAAAGATATGTTGTCAAAGCACAAAAGGTCTGCTTTCCTATGTGCAAGCTTGGTGGTGATTGTGTCAACTTAAGGATAGACTGATGATCCTTTAGGAAGAACACGAGATTGACCACTTGCGAATCCCAACCTTTAGCTCAAGGTGATGAGGGATAACAAGTTACAAAGCTAGATTACCCTAGACAAAGCTCTGTCAAAGGGATAACCTTGGTGAGATTGGTGGATTTGGAAGATTTTAGGAATGGCAAACTTTTAGCAAGGTGACAACAATTTTGAAAGCTTAGATGTGCAGATTTTTGATTACTAGCTAGATGGTATGATTCTAAATGAGATGGATGAGCTAATAATGCTTAAGGGGATAAGCTAAGATGGCTGGCTTTTCTACAAAGATGACTCTAGAGTGAAGCTTATCCAAGAAGATGTGGAGAAACAAGGGTGTCTAATCATAGAAATCATGCCTAGTTGGTAAGGCATAAGCAGGATTAACTCTTCGATGTTGGCTAAATTTGATGGTGCGCTCTAACCAGGCCTCTTGAAGTGCTTTGTCGGTAGCTTTTTCCTCTGCTTTGTGGAGTTTGGAAATTCATGGGCTTGGTGTTATTTCTTTTCTCTTGGCTGAAAGTTCTTGGTATGCTAGAGATGGCTTGAGTTTGACCTTGTGAAACTTCTGTTTGGGTTTGGGTTGTTCCGACATAAATTCCTAAATTTGCTTGGCTTTGGAAAAAATCTCAGTTGTTTTGCTTCAACTTGTTCAACTTCCAAAATAGGCAGTGACTACGCTAAGTGTTCCCTAAGCTAGGATTGACCAAGTTTGGCAAACATTCATTCAACAATTAAAATAAAAACAAGCAATAGATAGGAACACCCAGATAGAAGTTTGTGGTTCTCAGAATGTGATACTTGCGCCAAGGAGTGTGTATGTTCTACAAATGTTTCGATCAGTCACTCCAAACACATTAACATCCTAGATGGTTTTCTGCAAGGCTGACAATTGGTTTAGCTAGGGAGTCCTTGATATACGCAAGGTACGTGAGGCCCAAATCCGTAGATGAGACCAAAAGGATGTCACACAGCCGAGAGGAGCGGTAACCCACTTCTCCTCTTTCACTTCTCAAGGGTATAAAGTTCCTTGAGGTTTAGCCCGAATGACAAAATCTTGATCCCAAGAGAGGTGTCTTTCGATTCACCTCCCGATTCTTATACTCCGCCAGAGCGCTGGAGTTGAGGTCATCCAAGGGGTGATGAAATATCCAAGTAGGCCTCCTAAAAAGAAACAAGGTTTTGGATCCTAATCTTATGCACCCAAGATGGCCTCAAAAGATGACAAGGGGAGAGAAGACTCGGATGACCTTGGGCTAAAAAACACGCTTGTTCTTTTACCAACTGACTCTTATGTGTGCTAATCTAGACTTTGCAAGCACTCATGTTTAAGAGACAATGTTCAATTCCAACTTGAAGCGCCAAAAAAAGTAAATCGATCGAAGAATGCAAACAATAAGAAGAGTTAGGGTCAACAAAAGCAAACTCGCGCGCCCGGAGGCCCTCCACGTCAAGTATCGATTAATTTTCTTTAAGGCATTCAAGATTGAGTGTGAGTTTGTTTTAAGCCCAAAACAAAAGTGTGTGAGATTCGATTTCAAACGCGCGCCCGGAGGCTCTCCACGTCAGTTGTTGTTCAATTTTAGTGTCCAAACTTGAATTGTGATCGATTTAATCTAGAGTTTTGGCCATTTAAGAATTTTGATAAAGTTAAAGCAAACATTCAAAGACCAACTGAGTGAGTTAGATTGTGGAACATTTAACACCTTTTTCGAGTAGACCCATCCCCATAAATGGCGCTGAGATTGCAACCAATGGTTAATATTTGATGGGTGATTAGAAAAGAGGTGAGTCCAAGGAACTACTCAAATTGATTTTTGTAAATTTGTATTTTAACTTAACAAAGTTTCTTAAATGTCCAAAAATCAAACTTTACCTAGATTGCAGGTGAAAAAGGGATTTGTTCAATTTTAGAAGCTCCAAATGAAGTGTTTGATATTGTAATGGTTAATTGATCCTTGGCATTCAAGATTGGATTTTTTGTTTTAAGCATGCATTCCAAAGAAAGTTGATTTTAATCCATGACGTTCAAGAGTGTGTTTTGAGCAACATTCATTCAATGGAAAATGTGTTTAACCATTCAAGTTCTTTTTTTTTTTAATGCATTCAAAGACAAATGGTTAAACATTCAAGTTCATTTTTTAGCAACATGAAAACCTGCAAGAAACATGGTTAGTGGTTCCATATGTGCTCCAACTTGCAATGAGACAAAAAAAAATCAATTTAGTTAGTTAGCCAAAATCTTAAAAAATGAGAGCTTAACTATGGAAATTTTTTTTTTAACTTTTTCTGTATTTTTGAACAGGTTGCAGACGCCAAAACTGCGCTAAAAAAAGCTGAAAAATGGGAATTTTTTTTTTTAGATGGTATTTCTTCTTCCTAAGTGCGTTCTTTAACCTGCAAAAACAAGAAAAACACCCTCACAACACACTCAAACAACAAAAAACATTAGATGGTTAGAAAAATGACATATAGATGAAAATAGATGATTAAATGACCCATATTGGGGTCCCACCGAGCGTGCCAAAATGTAGAACCAGAATTAGTATGCAAAGAACATTAACAAATAAAGTAAACATTCACAAACCAAAAACTAAATTCACATATATACTTAGACAAAGGAAGAAAACAAGAAGTGCAAACCTCACAAGAAAAAGCACTCCATGCTTTCTTGATTCTGTAGATGTGTCCTTTTGCTGTGGATGTATGCTCAAGATGCTCAAAAGCTGCTTCAATGGAGATGGGTAATGGCAAATTGGTAGCTTTGTGAGCTCTCAATTTGGCATTATAAGGGTATGGTTGATGGCTTTGGTTCTCAAAATAGCATGGTAACTTTAGCTCAAAGATTGTTGATGAAATGGCTTGGGATGAGATTCAATTTATAGGCTAAGGGGTAGAGGGATGGAGGGCTTAGATGCAAGGATGGATGAAGGCTTAAGGAGGGCTAGGATGCACTCAAAGGAGAGCACATGGATTGTGCTTGTTTAGCACCAATGGGAAGGTGACACTTGTCACAAGGAGGATGAGTGTGAGAGGGTAGGGTAAAGGGTTGGTTAAAGGCCTAATGAGTGTGGAAGAGGGAAGAGTGTGTAAGATGGATGTAAGAGTCATGAGTGGGCTTGTAAGAGTCTTTTATATTTTTTAAGAGCACTCATGACTTAGTGGTTGGGTTTTTTGAGGGGAGACTTTGGATTGGATTAAGAAAGTCTTAAACTTGTTTAAGGAATGTGACAACATTAGGGGGTGGATTAGGCTTGGGTTTAGGATTAGATTAGGGATGTTAGAGATGTGCAAGTGGATGGCATTAATGAGGGTGGGTGAGTTAGTGGCTAAGCTTGGTTAGTATGGGTGGATGGGGTGGATTAGGCTAAATGGAGGATTAGAGATAGGTTAGGGGTTTTTGAATTTGAGGATTTCATTTATCAAATAGATTTATTTAATAAATGGGGATTTTTGGAATTAGATAGGAGAAAATGATTTAATTGATAAATAATAGATTATTTGATTTATCAATTAGGACTATAGATGATTAATTAAATTAATCAACTAGGGGATGACAAAGGATTAATTAAATAGATGTTTAATTAATAATGCCTTTTTAGATAACTAAATAGGATTACTAAAATAGTGTAATCAAATTTAGGTGTCTACACTTAGGACTTATGTCATCATTAAATTTGTCAAAGGGGGTCATAGGTTACCCTATGACCACCTTTGACTAATACGAACAACATAGAATGTGTCAAAGGGGGTGATAGGTCACCCTATGACCCCCTTGCCTATGACCCCCTTCGACCCATATAAATAATTCTAATATGTCCCTAGGAGTCCTAGGACTCCTAGGCACATATGTCATCATGGAATGTTTTGAAGGGGATTATAGGTCAACCTATGATCCCATTCAACTCATATTAACAATTCTACTATGTCCCTAGGGGTCCTACGACCCCTAGGGAGATATGTTTTCATGGAATGAGTCAAAAGGGGTCATAGGTCACCCTATGACTGCCTTCAACCCATATGACTGATTCTAATATGTCCCTAGGGTAACTAGGACCTCTAGGGACATATGTGATCATAAAATGTGTCGAAGGGGGTCATAGGTCACCCTATGACCCCCTTCGACCCATATGAACGATTCTAATATGTCCCTAGGGGTCGTAGGATCCCTAGGGACATATGTTGTCATGTAAAGGGTCAAAGTAAGTCATAGGTCATCGTGCGACCCCATTCGGCCCATATAAATGATTCTAATATGTCCCTAGGGGTCCTTGAACCCCTAGGGACATATGTCATTGTAGAATGTGTCGAAGGGGATCATAGGTCACCCTATGACCTCTTTTGACCCATATGAATGATTCTAATGTCTCTAGGGGTCCTAGGACCCCTAGGGACATATGTCATCATGGAATCTATTGAAGGGGGTCACAGGTCACCCTATGACCCCCTTCGACCCATATGAAAAATTCTAATATGTCCCTAGGGGTCCTAGAACCCCTAGGAACATATTTCATGATAAAATATCTAGAAGGGGATCATACATCACCCTATGACCTCCTTAGACCCATATGAACAATTCTAGTATGTCTCGAAGGGTCCTAGGATCCCTAGGGACATATGTCATCATGTAATGGATTGTAGGGGTTCATAGGTCACACTATGACCCACTTTGACCCATATGAATGATTATAATATTTCTCTAAGGGTCCTAGAATGCCTAGTGACATATGCCATCATGGAATATGTTGAAAGGGGTCATATATCATCTTGTGACCCTCTTCGATCCACATAAATGATTCTAATATGTCCCTAGGGTTTCTAGGTCTCCTAGGGACATATGTCATAATGGAATGGGTTGAAAAGGGCCATAGGTCATCTTGTGACCCCCTTCCACCCATATAAATGATTCTAATATGTCTCTAGGGGTCCTAGGACCCATAGGGACATATATTATCATGGAATGGGTCAAAAGTGGTCATAAGTCATCCTATGACCCCCTTTGACCCATATGAATGATTATAACATGTCATTAGGGGTCCTAAGACTCTTATAGACATATGTCATAATGAAATGTGTCGAACAGGGTCATAAGTAATCCTATAACCCTCTTCAACCCATATAAACAATTCTAATATGTCCTTAGGGGTCCTAGGACTCCTACGGACATATGCCATTAAAGAATGTGTCAAAAGGGGTCAAAGGTCATCCTATGACCTCCTTTGACCCATATGAATGATTGTAGTGACATATGTCATCATAAAATGTGACGAAAAGGGTCTTAGGTCATCCTATGACCCCCTTCGACCCATATAAACAATTTTAATATGTCCATAGGGGTCCTAGGACCCCTAGAGATATATGTTTTCATGAAATGTGTTAAAAGGGGTCATAGGTCATCCTATGACCTTCTTCGACCCATATAAATGATTCTAATATGTCCTTAGGTTTCCTAGGACCCCTAAAGACATATGTCGTTATGAAAAGTGTCAAAAGGGGTCATAGGTCATAGGTCATATGTCATCATGGAATGTGTGGACCCCTTTGATACATATAAATAATTTTAGTATGTCCCTAAGGGTCCTAGGACACCTAAGGAAATATGTCATCATGACATTTTGATACATATAAACAATTATAAAATGTCCCTAGGGGTCCGAGGACCCCTAGAGACATATGTCATCATGGAATGTGTCTAAAGGGGTCATAGGTCATCGTATGACCCCCTTCAACCCATATAAATGATTCTAATATGTCCCTAGGGGTCCTAGGACCCCTAGAAAGATATATCATGATGGAATGGGTTGACAGGGGTCATAGCTGATTCCATGACCCCTTTCATCCCATATAAATAATTATAACATGTCCTTAGGGGTCCTCGTACCCCTAGAGACATATGTCATTATGAAATGTGTCAAAAATGGTCATAGGTCATCCTTTGACATCCTTCAAAAAATATAAATGATTCTAATATGTCCCTTAGGGTCCTAGGACCCCTAGGGACATATGTCATCATGGAATGCATTGAGAGGGTTCATAGGTCATCCTATGACCCCTTTCAACTCATATAAATGATTGTAATAGGTCCTTAGGGGTCCTAGGTCCCCTAGAGACATATGTCATCATGAAATGTGTATAAAGGTGTCATAGGTCATCCTATGACACCTTTCGACACATATAAATGATTCTAATATGTCTGTAGGAGTCTTAGGACACTTAAGGACATATGTCATCATGGAATGTATCGAAAGGGGTCATAGGTCATCCTATGACCCCCTTCGACCCATATAAATGATTGTAATATGTCCCTAGGGGTCCTAGGACCCCTAGAGACAAATGTTGTCATGGAATATGTCGAAAGGGGTTGTAGGTCATCCTATGTCCCCCTTTGACCCATATAAATGATTCTAATATGTCGTTAGGGTTCCTAGCACCCTTAAGAAAATATGTCGTCATGTAATGTATCAAAATGGGTCATACTTCATCCTAACACCCACTTCGACCAATATTAATGATTGTAATATGTCCCTAAGAGTTCTAAGACCCCTAGGGACATATTTCATCATGGAATGTATCGAAAGGGGTCAGAGGTCATCCTATGACCCCTTTACACCCATATAAACAACTATAACATGTCCCTAGGGGTCCAAGGACCCCTAATGACAAATGTCATCATGAAATGTGTCGAAAAGGGACATAGATCATCCTATGACTTCCTTCAACCCATATAAATGATTCTAATATGTCCCCAGGGTTCCTAGCACCCCTTGGGACATATGTCATCATGGAATGTGTCGAAAGGGGCCTAGGTCATCCTATGACCCCTTTCGACCCATATAAATAATTATAACATGTGCTTAGGGGTTCTAGGACACCTAAAGAAATATGTCATCATGGAATATATCAAAAGGGGTTATAAGTCATCCTATGACTGCGTTTGACCCATATAAATGATTCTAGTATGTCCCTAGGGGTCCTAGGACCCCTGGAGACATATGTCATCATGGAATGTGTCGAAAATACCTATGACCCCCTCCGACACATATATACAATTGTAATATGTCTGTAGGGATACTAGGACCCCTAGTGACATATGTCATCATTGAATGTGTCAAAAGGGGTCATAGGTCATCCTATGATCCACTTCAATCCATATAAATGATTGTAATATGTTCCTAGTAGTCTTAGGAGCCCTAGAGACATATGTCATCATGGAATGTGTCGAAAGGGGTCATAGGTCATTCGATGACCTATTTCAACCCATATATACAATTATAACATGTCCCTAGGGGTCCTACAACCCCCAGACGCATATTTCATCATGGAATGTGTCAAAAGGGGTTATAGGTCATCCTATGACCCCCTTAAACTCATATAAATGATTCTAATATGTCCCTAGGGGTCATAGGACCACTTGAGACATATGTCACCAAGGAATGTTTTGAAAGACCTATGACCCCCTTCGACCCATATTAATGATTGTAACATTTTTCTAGGCTCTTAGAAACCCTAGAGACATATGTCATCATGAAATGTGTCGAAAATGGTCATAGGTCATATTATGACCCCCTTCAACCCATATAAATGATTCTAATATGTCTGTAGGGGTACTAGGACCCCTAGTGACATATGTCATCACAAAATGTATCAAAAGGGGTCATAGGTCATCCTATGACCCCATTCGACCCATATAAATGATTTTAATATGTCCCTAGGGGTCTTAGGACCCCTAGGGACATATTTTGTCATGCAATGTATCAAAAGGGGTCATAGGTCATCCTATGACTCCCTTCCACCCATATAAACTATTCGAATATGTCCCTAGGGGTCTTAGGACCCCTAGGGACATATGTCATCATGAAATTTGTCAAAAGGGGTCTTATGTCATCCTTTGACCCCTTTCAACTCATATAAACAATTATAACATGTCCTTAGAGGTCCTTGGACCCCTAGAGACAACTATGATCATGGATTGTGTCAAAAGGGGTCATTGGTCCTTGTATGACCCTTTTTGACCCATATAAACAATTATAACATGTCCTTAAGGGTCCTAGGACACCTAAAGTCAAATGTCATCATAGAATGTGTCAAAAGAGGTCATAGGTGATCTTATAACCTCCATCGACCCATATAAATGATTCTAATATGTCTTTAGGGGTCATAGGACCCATAGAGACCTATGTCATCATGGAATGTGTCAAAAAGGGTCATGGGTCATCCTATGACATGCTTTGACCCATATAAGCGATTCTAATATGTCCCTAGGGGTTTTATGACCCCTAAGGACATATGTAATCATGGAATGTGTCAAGAGTGATCATAGGTCATCCTATGACCCCGTTCGACCCATATAAACAATTCTAATATGTCTTTAGGGGTCCTAGGACCCTTAGGGACATATGTCATCATGGAATCTATTGAAAGGGGTCATAGGTTATCCTATGACTCCCTTCGACCCATATAACCAATTGTAATATGTCGCTACGGTTCTTAAGACCCCTAGGGATATATGTCATCATGAAATGTGTCAAAAGGGGTCATTTGTCATTGTATGACCCCTTTCGACCTAAATAAATGATTCTAATATGTCCCTAGCGGTCCTAGGACCCCTAGCAATATATGTCATCATGGAATGTGTCTATTTTGACTCATAAATAATTATAACATGTCCCTAAGGGTCCTAGGACCCCGAGAGACATATGTCATCATGGAATGTGTCGAAAGGGGTTATAGGTCATCCTATGAGCCCCTTTCAACCCATATAATTGATTGTAATATTTACCTAGGGGTCCTAGGACCCCTAGGGACATATATCATCATGGAATGTATCGAAAGGGTTCATAGGTCATCCTATGACCCCCTTTTACCCATATAAATGATTTTAATATGTCCATAGGAGTCCTAGGACCCCTAGGAACATATGTTGTTGTGGAAAGTGTCGAAAGAGGTCATAGATCATTTTATGACTCCCTTTGACCCATATAAACAATTCTAATATGTCCCTAGGGGTCCTATGTCGTCATGAAATGTGTCGAAAGGGTTCATAGGTCATCCTATGGGATGACCCCCTTTGACCCATATAAATGATTCTTATATGTCCCGAGGGGTCATAGCACCCCTAGAGACATATGTTGTCATGGAATGTGTCAAAAGGGGTCATAGGTCTTGCTATGACCACTTTTGACCCATATAAATAATTATAACATGTCCCGAGGGACCCTAGGACCCATAGAGACATATGCCATCATGAAATGTGTTGAAAGGGGTCACAGGTCATCCTATGAGCCCTTGTGACCCATATAAATAATTTTAAGATGTCCCTAGGGGTCTTAGGACCCCTAGAGACATATGTCATTAAGGAATGTGTCAAAATGTTTCATAGGTCATCTTGTGACCCCCTTCGATGGATATAAATATTTTAAATATGTCCCTAGGGGTCTGAGGACCCCTAGAGACATATGTCCTCATGGAATGTGTCGAAAGGGGTCAAAGGTGATCCTATGACCCTCTTCGACCAATATAAATGATTCTAATATGTCCTTAGGAATTCGAGGACCCTTAGATGTCATCATGTGGAATGTGTCAAAAGGGGTCATCGATCATCCTATGACATGCTTTGACCCATATAAGTGATTATAATATGTCCCTAGGGGTTTTATGACCCCTAGGGACATATGTCATAATGGAATGTGTCAAGAGGGATCATTGGTCATCCTCTGACCCCCTTCGACCCATATAAATAATTCTAATATGTCCCTAGGGGTCCTGTCATCATGGAATGTGTTTAAATAGGTCATAGGTCATCCTATGACTCCCTTCAACCCATATAATCAATTGTAATATGTCGCTAGTGGTCCTAAGACCCCTAGGGATATATATCATCATGGAATGTGTCAAAAGGGGTCATAGGTCATTGTATGACCCCCTTCGACCTATATAAATAATTCTAATATGTCCCTAGGGGTCCTAATACCCCTAGTGACATATGTCATCACGAAATCTGTCGAAAGGGGTCATAGGTCATCCTATGACCCCTTTCGGCACATATAAACAATTATAACATGTCCCTGGGGGTCCTAGGAGCCCTAGAGACATATGGAATCATGCAATGTGTTGAAAGGGGTCATAGGTCATCATATGAGCCCCTTTCAATCCATATAAGTGATTGTAATATGTCCGTAGGGGTCCTAGGACCATTAGGGAGATATGTCATCATGAAATGTGTCGATAGGGTTCATAGGTCATCCTATGACCCCGTTTGACACATATAAACGATTTCAATATGTCCCTAGGGGTCCCATGACCCCTAGGGACATATGTCATCATGGAATGTGTCGAAAGGGATCATAGGTCATCTTATGACTCCCTTCGACCCATATAAACAATTCTAACATGTCTCTAAGGGTGCTAGGACCCCTAGAGACCTATGTCATCATGGAATGTGTCGAAAGGGGTCATTGGTCATTCTATGAACCCCTTTGACCCATATTAATGATTCTTATATGTCCCTAGGGGTCCTAAGACCCCTAGAGACATATGTCATCATGGAATGTGTTGAAAGGGGTTATAGGTCATGCTATGACCACTTTTGACCCATAGAAACAATTATAACATATCCATAGGGGTCTTAGGACCCCTAGAGACATATGTCATCATGGAATGTGTTGAAAGGGGTCATAGGTCATCCTATGAGTCCTTTTGACTCATATAAATAATTCTAATATGTCCCTAGTGGTCCTAGGACCCCTAGGGACATATGTCATCATGGAATGTGTCGAAAGGGGTCATAGGTGATTCTATGACCCCTTTCAACCCATATAAATGATTCTAATATGTTCCTAGGTGTCCGAGGACCCCTCGGGACATATGTCATGATGGAATGTGTCGAAAGTGGTCATAGGTTATCCTATGACCCCATTTGACCCATATAAATGTTTCTAATATGTCCCTCGAGGTCTTAGAACCCCTAGGTACATATGTTGTCATGGAATGTGTTGAAAGGGGTCATAAGTCATCCTATGACCCCCTTTGACTTATATAAATGATTGTAATATTTTCCTATAGGTCCAAGGACCTATAGGGACATATGTTATCATGGAATGTGTCAAAAGGGGTCATAAGTCATCCAATGACCCCGTTTGACCCATATAAATAATTCTAATATGTCCTTAAGGGTCCTAGGACCCTAAGGGACATATTTCATCATGGAATTTGTTGAAAGGGGTCATAGGTCATCCTATGACCCCCTTTGACCCATTTAAACAATTGTAACATGTCTCTAGGGGTTCTAGGACCCTTAGAGACATATTTCATCATTGAATGTGTCGAAAGGGGTCATAGGTCATCCTATGACCCCCTTCGACCCATATAAACGATTCTAATAGAAATAATGTAGTAAAAATATAATAATATAGTAATAATAATAATATAATATAATAATCATATATAAATATAAATATAAATATTATATTTATAGATTATAATAATAATAACATAATATATCATTATATATTAATAACATATATATATATATATATATATATATATATATATATATATATATATATATATATATATATATATATATATATATATATATATATATATATATATATATATATATATATATATATATATATATAAGATATTACATTATTATATTTAATAAAAATATAATAAAAATAAAAATAATATAATATAATAATATATATTATATTTATCTATTATAATAATAATAATAACATAATATATTATTATATATTAATAGATTATATATTATATCTTTATGTTAGCTTATTATATATATTATATATTATATAATATTTTATTATTATATAATATGTAGATTATATATTACATTATATAATTATGTATTATATATTATATCTTTACATATTTCATAACTCAAATTAGTCATATAACTGACAAATTTATTTTTCCCTCCAATTTTTTTGCTGCCAGTATCGGATATCCGATTTAATATCAGATATCTGATATGAGAACGGATATCTAATCTCAGATCGAATATTCGATATGAAATTAGATATCCGATATGGCTTGGGCCTTATTTTCCAAGTTTGGTACCTGGATAGGTGAAAAAAAGTTAGTGCAGATTTTGAAGCACTTTTAGACGTCTTCAAACTCTATTTTTTTGACATCGCCACTTTTTGGCATACCATGATCCTGCACCTACCTCTAACATCCTACTCTTCCTAAGTCAAGCAATTTTCTATCCCTACTAGGGCTTCAGTGGCTTGGCCCTTAACATCAGTCACCTTAGATTCTATATCTCTATCCTTTCTCCAGTCTTTTTCCTGGCCGGAGTCATTCCTCTTATCCTTATCAGAGACTATAGGTTTAGGGACAATAGGTCCTTTATTTCCTTGTGTGACTTGATTTTCTTCCTGTTGAAGGGCATTTTTCAAATCCACGATGCCATCCTAGTTCTCAATAGGCTTCAAAGTTTTCTGTTTCCAGATCATTTTCTCCCCCTTGATAGTAGTTCCAATTGGCTTGCTTTTTTTCTTTTTTTCCCTAGGACATTGATTTACCTTGTGCTTTGATTTTAAACAAAGGAAACATGCAAATGACACAGTCTCATAAATTCTTTTCTAAACATGCACACCTAGTTTGGAATGAAATGCCACAATTTTTGGCATATCAATACCTTCCCTTACCCCAATGCAAATATGGGCATAAGTGAGGCATCTTTTAGAGGTAGTGATTGGATCTATGGAAAGAAGCTCCCCAAAAGAGCTAGCTATCCCCACGAAGACATCCTCATTCCAAAATTCTAGGGGTAGCTCAGGTAGCCTTACCCAGACAGGGGCTTGCACATAGAACGAGTCATTAAGATTCAACTTTGATGACCACTTTTGGAGAACCAGGGTGGTTCGACCAACAACCCATGGCCCGTTACGTAAAATGTTAGAAAGATCCTCCATACATGTGAAATCAAAGGACAAAAATCCCTTGGGCATGGTCGTGACAGAAACTTGACCTTTGAGGTCCCATTTCTTCTTGATAAATGATCTCACCACATCAATATTATGCCTTGGCCCTAAGAATTTTCCAACTAGGGTGGAAGCCATGGATTTAATATTATGATCCACAAGCTCATCCACAATAGCAATGGTACAAGAACCTTTCTTTGTCTTAGGAAGAATCTTAATAGGTGGGAAAGAAGACTTACCTATAGGCTTGATCCCAAAAAGAGATGACCATTTAGTAGGGCCAGGTACACCCACTTTGGGACCTAGAGGAATCTTGACCACAACCTTGGGGGGAGCATCTGGGTCCCCATCATCTTTCTTTGACTAATCACCTAAATTAGAAGATCCCTGATCGACATCCTTTTGCAACCCATGCTCCAATCCAAGGATCTGATTCTGACGTTCTAGTGGAATCCCACCCTTCTCAGGATTCAAATTTTGAAAATCGCTCTTCCCTCCCTTTCTAACACTCCTCATCATCGTGTTCTTAAACTTCTTGTTACCCTATCTTCATTATTTAATTTTTCAAACACTTGGTTAATTTAGAAATTCACATAGTTGCATTGTTAGATTGCATTCATTAAAAAATAGAAAAATACAAAAAATATATTTATTTTTGTGTGTTTTATTCTTTTGAGAAAGAAAGCATATTCTACATCTTATCTAATATTTTCAAACCAACAAAGGCCTCCTCATGAACAATTACATTTATCTTCAACTGAGCAGATTCTAGTAAGTCACAAGATCACCTAGAACCTTGGAGTTGATCCTTGGATTAGCTTTTCAAGAGAGGAGTTCGAAAGGATTCTTGTCGTTAAGCATCATGCAAATGATAGCTCAATAAATACCATAAACCATAACACAAACAAAGAAATAAAAACAAATGTGAGAACAAAATATGGACTTCTTATTATTCCCACAAATGCAAAATTATACAATTCACAAACACAATATGCTAACCCACATGGGTGCCTTCATTATAGTAATATAAAAGACTAAGCTATGAATTACCACCCATAGATGTCCTAGACAATGTTTAGGCCTTTCTTAAATAGGAAATTTTATGCCCCTTAGATAGGTTCTAGACATTCAAAATTAATACCTAGGGCCGACAGACCCTAACAATACATATAGAGTTGGCCAAATACATCTTTGACAATTATTTTAGATATTTTGGGTAGGCCAACTTTGGGAGGCCATAAGTCTCAAACCGTTGCTCTGATTGGCTATTATAACCACTTTTTAGAAATGTCAGCTCTTGATCTACAAGCCCAAGACTACACAAATGCCCTTTTGTCAAGTTTTTGAACCTCATTCAGGCACTCTAAGGCTTCCAATGGTGAGTCTAAAAATTTTTCTCCTAAATTTTCCATCAAAAATCTGCTATAACTTCTTTGATACTTAAGCTGGAGCAATGAAAATTTTATGGTAGGCTTATAATTTTAAAATGAACCTTCATGTAGAAAATGAGAACATTCCAAGCTCATATGAAAAGCTTACTAAAATTAGCAAGCTCCTAGAAATAGAAACCCCCTTGTCTACTAGTCATTATTAAAATAGAAAAGGCTGAAAATAAAAATATTTTTGGGTGATGCAAGATTTCTCTTACACCCAAAATGCTCTTGCATCAAACACTCGAGGTAATTTGAGAATTGACTCCATCACGTCTCAGGTGTTCAAAGGAAAACCAAGATGGTTAATCTCCTCCCTTGCTAGCCATGATGAATCCTCTAATGGCCTCCATTTCCATTTGACTAGGTATTCCTCATAAGTTCTATTCCTTGTACTTTTTTCAACACGACTGTCTAATATCTCCTCAATCTCCTTTGTATCTGAACTAGCTGCTAGAATACTCCACTATGCTTTTGCAACTCCACCACCTCCTTCATAATACTCTGTCAAATTTGAAATATTATAAATTGGTAAAATATTCAATTCAACAGGCAACTCCACTTCATAAGAATTTCTAGAATCATGCCTTTTCACTATCATGCACAGTCCAAACTCTTCATCTTCAACTTATTATATGTACCCACCATAAAATGCTCCTTTCTCAAATAAACCATGACTTCATCTCCAATATGAAATTTCTTATACCTCCTTTTCACATCTACCTTAGCCTTGTACTGTGCATTCATTTTTTATGATGTGCTTGCTCACCTCCTCATGGATGTTCTTCAAATGTTCAACAAATTCTTCTACTTCAGCACTAATTATCTCTCCTTTATCCAACTACCACAATTTAGAAGCATTTTTGGGACTATTACCATATACAACCTAGAATAGTGATTTACTAGTACTCCCATTGACAAAATTATTATATGAAAATTTTTCTTGTGGTAAAATCAGATCCTATCCTTTTGGTTTGTCTCCAACCAAACATCTCAGTAAATTTCCCAAACTCCTATTCACAACTTCTGTCTGTCCATCTATCTATGGATGATGTGATGAATTGAACTTCAACTCTATCTTCAATTTTTTCCACAATGTATGCCAGAAATACCCAACAAATTTGGTATCTCGATCTAAAACTATACTCTTTTGCAAACCATGTGGTCTCACCACTTCTCTAAAAAACAACACTACCATATGAACATCATCACTAGTCTTCTTGTAAAGAATAAAATGTGCCATCTTTGAAAACTTGTCAACCACCACAAAAATAGAATCATGCCCTCACTGCACCCTTGGTAATCCAAGAAAAAAATCCATGCTGACATCCTCCCACTACTTCTCTTGTACAGGTAATGGCTGATACAATCATGTATTCTGCTTCACTCCTTTCTCCATCTAACATGCTCTACAACTTTGTAAAAACTTCTTCACATCTTGTTGCAATTGTGGCTAATAATAATTCTTAGCAACCAAAGCTATGGTTTTATCTTTGCCAAAATGTCTAGTTAATCCTCCACTATTCTTCTCCTTGATGAGATTCTCTCTCATTGAACTTCTGGGAATGCACAACTGACTTCCTTTGAACAACATACTATCCTAGATCATGAAATCCAACCACTTTGTCCTATCAAGTGTAACAAGTTTCATACAAGTCTTCCATGCTTCACAAAAAATAGGATCATTTGGATGCAAAGTACTAAGATCCTTGAACCCAACCACCTCTATCTACATTTTTGTCAACAAAATTTGTCTTCTACTAAGAGCATCTACAACTTTGTTAGACTTTCAACTCTTGTGTTTCAAAAAAAATGTATAACTCTAAAAAAAACTCAACCCACTTCAAATGCCTTTAGTTTAATTTTCCTTGACTAGTTAAATATTGTAAAGCTTGATGATTAGTATACAAAAAAACTCCTTAGGAAGAAGATAGTGTCGCCACTTTTTCAATGCTTGAATTATAGCATAAAATGCTTGATCATAAACATAGTATTTTCTTTTTGCATCATTCAACTTCTCACTAAAATAAGCTATAAGTCTACCTTCTTGGCTCAAAAAAACTCCTATCCTAGTACCACTAGCATCATAGTCTACTTGAAACACCTTGTTAAAATTAGGAAGTGCTAAACTAGGTTGCTCAGTAACTTTCTATTTCAATAGATTAAAACTCTTATCTACTCCTACAATCCACTTAAATTCTTTTGTATTCCCTCTTATTATTTCAGTCAAGGGTCCACAAATACTGCTAAAACCTCTTATGAGCCATTTCATGTAAAGATCTTACCTCTGTCACACTTCCTAGAATAGGCCATCCAAGGATAGCGTTCACTTGCTCTGGGTCAATTTTTAGACCTTCTACTGAGACTGCAAATCCTAGGTACACCAACTCCTTGACAAAACTGCACTTCTTCAGTATTATCATCAACTTTTCTTCCCTCAACTTATCAAACACCTTGCCAATATGAATCAAATTCTCCTCCAATGTATTACTAAAGATCAAATAATCATCTAGGTAAATAATGACAAACATATCTAGAAATTCCTTTAGTGCCTCATTCATGAGCCACATGAAAGTGCTTGATGCATTGGTTAGCCCAAAAGGCATGACTAACCACTCGTATAGTCCTTCTTTTTTCTTGAAAGAAGTCTTCCACTCATCACCTTCTTTGATATGAATTTGATGGTACCCACCCTTCAAATATATCTTTGTGAAATACTCAACTCCACTCAAACATTCCATAATATCATCCATCCTTTTCAATGAAAATCCATACTTGATTGTGATCTTATTGATAGTGTGAGAATCTGTGCACATCCTCCATTCTCCATTCTTTTCGGGTGCTAATATGGCTCATACAATGCATGTACTCAAACTCTCTCAAATTAAACCCTTCTGCAATAACTAATGAACTTGTTTGTTAAACTCTTCACTTTTTGCTGGTGTCATTCTATGCGCTACCTTGTTTGGAAAATTGGCTCCTAGAACAAAATCCATCTAGTGACTGATCTTCCTCATTGGGGACAATCAATTAGGTACATTATCTAATACAATATCAAAAAACTCTTTCAACATATCTGCAACTTTTTTAGGTACCTCCTCTACTTCTTTACTATCTTTCAAAATTATAGAAAAACACATATGCTCACACTTCATATCTTTGAGAAACTATTTTCCATCAATAAAACATATTTTGGTAGCACTACATACCTTTTTTTCTTTAGCCTTCAATGACTTCAACATATGCTTCACTCCATCCTTAGTTAGAATGTAGGTGTTTTCTCACCCACTGTGTATAGCATGCCTATCAAACTACCATGGCCTACCCAAAAACATATGACATATGTTCATAGGTATTATATCACATAGTACATCATCCTGGTAGCTTCCACTCTTGAACTTCCCTGAGCATGCTCATTGATCATGACCTTGTGGTCATCTTTCATCTAAGAAATATGGTATGGATGTAGGTGTTTTTGTCTCTTTAGCTTTAGCTTTGTGACCATGATTTATGAAACTATATTTCTTTTACTTCCACCATTAATGATCACATCACAACACTTATCTTCACATTTGCACCTTGTGCGAAACTAGCTCCTTCTTTGATCAGGTTCATCCTCACCACTCTACAGGACTCTTCTGTTAACTAGGACTTCTCCTCTTTTAGCATCTTTAGAATGTGATGATCTAAAATCTTCATCAACATGTGCAACTCTAGCCTAGCCTTCTATTCTTTAATCTATCCTTCCTTGGTGCTGAGAACATTCAAATGCTCTATGCCCTTCTTCTCTGCAGTGAAAAAATTTCCCATGGTAGCCTCCTCTTCTAGATTCTTGTCCTTTGCCTCTTCCTCTCTGATCTCTATTGTTTTGATCATGGAAATAATTGGAATTTTTTCTCCTCTAGTTCTGACTACTACTTCTAGCCTCATCCTTGTTCTTCTAATCATCATTACGGCCTCCATAAGATCATCTGCCAAATCTTCCTCTAGGAACTCTTCCACTATTCTTGTTGTCAAACTTCTTTCTCAGTTTCTCCTCATCTCCTAGGGAAAACTAGTATGCCTCCTTAATACTATTCATTTGAACCAAAATTAGCTCATTTTGAATAATTGGCCTTAACCCATTAAGATAATGAGCCACTTTCTCTTTATTAGCTTTTGCATGACTGGTTCTAATGAGAACTCAATAGAACTCTTCAGTATACTCTTGAACAAGTTTTCTTGCTTGCTTCAACCCTTGCATTTTCTTCAACATATGAAGCTGATAATCCATAGGAATGAATTATCGATTCAGTTTAGCTATCATCCAATCCCGTCTAGTGATTTTTTCCTTTCTTTTTTTATTTCACTCTAATTGAACCTCCTACAACCAGATCTTTGCATGTCCCTTTAGTTTCACCTTTACAAACTTGACCCTATCAGGATCCTTACTAACTTTATGCCCAAAGGACTCCTCCAATTCATTGATCTAATAAATTGGCTCCTTTGGGTTAAGATTTTCTGAAAATGTGGGAACCTAAGATTTTTTGAAAATGTAGGAACCTCAAACTTAGGTCTTTTTCCAATCTTGAAGATGGCCTTAAACAACCTCTCTTCCTCTAGGGTTAGAACCACCTCTAGTTCAGTATTTTCTTCTTCTTCATCCTCATCCTCAAATTCATCTCTCATAGAAAGATTTATTCCTTTGTGCATTTTTTCTTCCAATGCTTCCATTTGTCTTTAGAGGGTTCTAAAACCCTAAGGTGTAACACCTAAAAATCTTCCACCATGCTCTATTCATGGAGTCATTTTTCATTCTTTCACAACCCTAGTGCAAACCACCTCACAATCGATGATCTATTTACATGCTCAACCTACACCATGGTCCTTGTGTGAACTACCTCACAGTTGGTGATCTATCCACACACTCAAGAACTCTATCTCTGATACCACTTGATGAAGGGCACTCCCCTTAATACCATAAACCATAACAAAAACAAATTAAAAAAAAAATGTGAGAACAAAATATGGACTTCTTATTATCTCTGCAAATACAAAATTATAGAATTCACAAATACAAGATGCTAACCCACATGGGTTCCTTCATTATAGTAATCTACAAGACTAGCCTACAAACTACCACCTAGAGCTTTCCTAGACAATGTTCGGTCCTTTCACAAATAGGCAATTTTATGCTACCTAGGAAGGTTCTAGACATTCAAACTTAATACCTAGGGTTGATAGACCTTGACAATACATACAGAGTTGGCCAAATGCATCTTTAACAATTGTTTTAGAAATTTCAGGTAGCTCAACTTTGGAAGGCCATAACCTTTGAACCGTTGCTCCAATTGGCTATTATAACCACTTTTTAGAAATGCTAGCTCCTGAACTATAGGCTTGAAATTGAACAAGTGCCCTTCTATCAAGTTTTTGAAGCTCATCCAGGAACTCTAAGGCCTCCAGCGGTGAGCCTGAAGATTTTTCTCCTAAATTTTCCTCCAATATCTACAATAACTTCTCTAATACTTAAGTCAGAGCAATGAGATTTTTATGGTAGGCTTATAATTCTAAAATGAACCTTCATGTAGAAAATGAGAACATTCTAAGCTCGTATGAAAAACTTATTAAAAATAGAAAGTTCCCAGAGATAGAAACCCCCTATCTACTAGTCCTTATAAAAATAGAAAAGGATGAAAATAAAAATATTTTTGGGTGATGCAAGATTTCTCTTACAGTTAGGATGCTGTTGCATGAACAAGTGCACCTCTACACAAGGGGACAAATGTCTATTTTGGTTGCATTTTGACTAAATCTAACCATTTTTTCTTCTCTTGTGCAGATAAGATGGCATCATACTCCTCTTCAATGGAAAAAAAGATAGCTCCAAAAATAGTAGCATTCAAGTACCAAGAGGCACCAAGGAAATCCTAGTTTCAAGATGGAAATTATGAGATTAGAGACAAAAAACATAGGCAAATAGACTGGAATGTGTTCCTCACTATCTGTAATAAAACTAAAGAGAGATCTACAATGGTGTCAACACTCATCTGATTAGGCCTTGTTAACACAAAATCACATCCAACATCAATCTATTCTTCTGAGCTCACAATGACTCTTGCATAATACTATGTGAGTGAAGAGAAGGTCATTAAGAGCATGATAATAGAGATAGTCCTGGAGCTCCAATATAGGAACATTGAGAAAGTATTCCATCTCCCAAGGGTAGATCAATATTTATAGGTTTCCTATCATGGGTCAGAAAGGTGGTATAAGGATAATTTTACAAAAGCATAGGAGATAGTGCAATCCTCCTTCCTGATAGACAAAACACTAGTGGGCCACAGAGTTGATAAAGTTGATATGACAAGGGGGTCTATGAAGGTTTACATTGGATACACAATTGTGCTTTTGAGAAGAGTTTTGGGACTTCCTATAGTAGGACACCTTCAAACATGGATGGTCTAGTTTATAGAAACCCTCAAAATGACAAAGATTCCAATTGATTGGGCTACCATCCTAAGTGATACTTGGATGGGAAACTTGTAGCCATTAAAGTTGACCCGTAATTTTATATGACATCATATATGGTGTATCTACTAGTAGCTAGACTACCCAATCCTCTACAGGAAGGGAAGCATATGAGACACAAATGCTTGGCCATATGTGGTATATCCACAATTGGTGAAGAAGAAGCTCCCACTGCAAAGTGTGGAATACATAGTGGAGAATGATGGGTTCATCTTTTCAATCATCAGGTTCATAGAAGATGATTATGCTAAAATAATGTTAGTAGAAGGAGCTACCAAGATCATAGAGATCAATGCTTACTACATTTAGTTTAAGACATTCACCTATATTAAGGTAGCTGGTACTCTGTTGTGCCCAAAGAAGCTCCCAAGATATCTTTATAATAGGCTAATCATGGTGGAGATTGCATGCCCACTCACATCTGCTAATGACAGAGTGAGAAGAAAACATAAGAAGACATGGTTTGGCATATCACAATTGGTGCTTTTGAGGTGGAAAAAAAGCAAGATATTATCACCTTTGAGTTTGAGTGGGATCAATATCACTTGGAAGAATACAAATCCCCTCACCCATACTTTGACAATATTGGCATGGTACAACACCTAGCAGGGAAAGAGTTTGTAAATGAAGAAGTGTAGGAAGATCATTGGACGAATGTTGTAGATGACTATGATGTTTGTATAAGGGACTATTGTAGGATGAATCTATACTTAGTAGATAAAGTTCTAAAGATGATATCCCTTTCAAGGTCATTGAGAAGGATACTAAATATGTTATGGATCCACTCTAAAATAGGGACAAGATCTATGACTAGCTTATAATGAATGTAGAAATTGGAAGGGATGAGAATGCAGATATAAATTAGTGGTCTAGACATATAGTCCAGTTGATAAAGGAATGGATCAAGAAGCCATTCTAAATGGATAGAATGGATCTAGTTCCTCAGGCTATACCCCTACAAGGTACTACAATTTCAATCAAAGGAAATGGTGCTAAAGTCACAGTGCCAACCTTCCCTTCTCAATCCCTAGTAAGGTTAGAAATAGTACACCAACATGAGAGGGAGGTTGAGTACTTTGAAGATAATAAGAGTAATAAGAGGAAAAGGGTTCCTTCAAAGGCCAAGAAGAAAATAGTTCAATGCCAAGATCCTCAATAGGAATAGGTACAGTCTAAAAAAGCTAAGCTTACAACACAAGAACTTGTACAAGAGTCACAAGCACCTCCACAACTAGAAAAGGTACAAGAAGAATAGGTAGAGGAAGGGAAGCTAGAGGAGAAAAGGGTACCACAAGTGGTCACACAAAAGAAGAAGCCTTCCCCTTGACTCCCAAAAGGGAAAGGATTGAACCAACTATGGTAGGAACATAGAGGAGGAGATTAAAGAAGAAAAATACTCCACTCCCACAAGTGCCTGAGATAATCCAGGAAGCAGAGGCAGAAGAAGAAGAATTGCATCAGATTGAATATGCCCCATTATCCAAAGGACTCGCTCAGCAAGAGAAACAGAGGAAGAGAGGAGAAGAAGTTCAACAGTGACACCTCCATCTACTCCAAAAGAGCCTATCTATTTATCAACATCAAAAGATGAGCAACAAAAATGGATAGTTGATATGGAGGGTGAAGAAACTGATGTCTTCGACCTATCTGACAATGACTTCATGCTAGTGGGAACTTAGATGATGGGAAAGAAGATAAGAGATACTCCCATGTGTGACTCCTTAGGAGAGGACTAGAATAAATTTCTACCTCTACCTAAAGGACTTCTAGGCATTCTACAACTAGCATCTCAAGACTTGACATTTTTGGATAAAGGCTCAGTGACTCCAATTCCTCAAGCCACAAAAGTAGAAGAACAAGCAATAGAGGAAGCAAATCCCCAACAAATACATGCCGATGAAGTATTAAAGAAAGGGAAAATAGTTGAGGACCCTCAATAAATTTGTTAGGATACAAAGTCTAGGACCATAGCTTAATTAAATATAGAGACTCTAATTGTAGATCTTTCTTAACGAGAGAAGACTCCAAAGAGGACTGATAAGGGAAAGGGCCCTATAGTAGAAACAAGCTCTTCAGTCAAATACATTTCTCTCATGGGCACTAAATCGACATGGTTGAAGAGGGAGGTCATGTTTTTCCAGAAAAGGCAATTTGACCTAACAATTGAGGAGGGAATGAGAGAATTGGTTAAATTAATCAAGAAGCTTGAGCCACCTATGGGTGATGTGTGAACACCGGCCTTCATAATGAATAACCAAAATTAGGACTTCCTTGCACATATAGATATTCCTCCTCTGCATGCTGACACTAAACAACTGACCCCTAAAGACTATCAAATCAAGGAGGTCATGTTGGAGAGACCCACACTAGACACTACAAAAGTGATGATCACTACAAGGATGAAAGAGATGCTCAAACATATAGAATAGAATGAGTCCAAATTGATAACAATGCATAAACAAAATGATCTTTCAAGAGGCTATTTGCATGAGGTTGTGGGCCCTATTAACTTAGATAATCCAAATATCACTCTTGCTAAGGCATTATAGAGGAAAGGCACATGAATGACATAGTTGGACCCATTTTTGGAATCATGTCAACAATGGCATGACAATTTTGTGGAGAAAGGTGTGCAAATAATATAGATTAATTTGAACCTATTGCATCACATCCATTTGACTATCGAAAAGTTGGTTTCCATAATGAACCAAGATTTTGGGCTAATAGATGAAGTACATACCTAGGCTAATGACCTACATGCATTGAAATCAATAAAAGGTCAAAGGTATCATATTTTGATAGAGGTATACATTTATGAAGAGATAGACAAGCTTGATGATTGGATTGAGAAGATATTAGCTGACAATAAAGTAATGGAAGGAATGCATGCAGAGATCTAGAGGATCAAAGACCAGACTCAAGATAAATTTTTGGAAGTGGAAAAGTACTACAACATCGCTTGCCTTGACATTTTTGAAGATGAGTCTAAGACTAAGCTCATTGAGACACAATGAGTGGTTAAACAATTTTGAGGAACATTTGAGAATGCTTCATCAAATGAAGACATAAGACACACATTCGAGACTAAAGAGGTATTGTCGGAGTTGGATACACAGCTTAAAGATTTTGTGACTACTTAGATCAAAGTAAGTAACTATTAGTAATTAGTAAAGGATAAATATAGAGCTTTGGATTTTCTAGAGGCTACCATAGTAGTGGAGATTATAGAGAAATTCAAGAAAACACATATAGACATCATTTTGGTCTAAAGGGAAAAAAAACCCAAATGCTAGAAATGCAGTTTTGACACTTGAGAGTTTTTTTAATTTTTGGAACCTGTCACCAATGTATAGGTGCACTTTTCATAGAGGTGCACCAACATTTTTAAGTATGAAGCAGTGCATGATAGTTAACTTCCAATTCCTAATTTAGGGCATTCCATGCACTGGAAATGCATTTTGATAGTATTTCAACTCACATAAATGCCTAGAGAAGGTTGAGCTTCCATTTTTAGAAACTCTAGAGACTCCTACATCATCTTGTAGTTGTATTCTTCTTATCTTCTCATTTTTTAATTATTTTGTGTCATGTAAAGGCTCATGCACTCATTAATGAATATAAACAAGGGTGGAGACCTACTTAGCACCATTGAGAGAGTCAATTTGTATGTAATTAGCATTATTTTATTAGTTTTTAGCATAATGTTTACATTATAAGAGATCTCACTCCTAGCACAAAAGGAGGAGAGGATTTCTTTTAAATACATGGATCTAATATGTACTCTAGGTTATTATTTTGATGCAATAATATATGCTATTGGTGCTCTCATTCTGAGTGTATTTATTCTTGCTAGAATGTGTTATTTTTGTGAATGCATGTTCATGACTAATAATGGTGCCAATGGTTTTATTGTGTTGCTATGATTGTGTGACCTTTTAGTTCTAGTGTTTTTTTTGAGTTAATGAATTCCACTGATGTACTGAGTTGGAGAAAAGATCACCCATTCTTCCTACATAGCATCTTGTCTGACATGAGCACACTTTTTGTTGCCTTGCTATTTAATGAGACATGAAGCATATTTTAGTTATTATTGAGTTTCCATCATTGATTACATCAATGGAATTGAGGAAGCATTGCTCCTATTTTCATTGGTTTCCTACCCAATCTTTTTAACAATTTAATTCATAGACATATTGTTACCATGGTTAATGTCCATTAGGAATTCCCCTTTCAAGCCATTTTTTGTAATCTCTAAACACCCTATCTTGTTATTTTCTTTTCTAACAATTGGTTAAAGTAGGAATTCATATAGTTGCATTGATAAGTTGCATTCATCATAAAATAGAATATACCAAAAATATATATTTTTTGTGGTTACTTTTCAAAATAGCAAGAAGATCAAACATATCATTTGAAACTGGTTGGAAGGAACCATCAAAGGCCTCCTTCTGAACATACATATTTATCTTCAATTGAGTGGATTTCAGTAGGTTGTAAGATCACCTAGAACCTTGGAGTTGATCCTGGGTTAGCTTTTCAGGAGAGGAGTTCAAAAGGATTCCTATTGTTTAGCATTTTCCAAAATGATAGCTTAACACCTCCAACCTAGGGAATGTCTCAGAAGATTGGGACAAAAGATGATCATGTAGAACACAATTTGATCATGAAGTTGCAAACTCTACCAAACTGCTGATTAGAAGAACCTCCACTGTATAGAACATGACCATGTAGAGAAGACTAAGTCTTAAGAGCTAATTAATCAAAGATGGAACATATCTTCGTGCTCTCCAAAAATAGGAATGAAAGAATGTCTCTATGGTAAATGATCCATCTCATCAAAATGCATAGGTATCCAACCACTCCAATCACCTAGTACATATGATTAAATATTGAATACATAGATCACTCCATTGAAACAAGAAAGTAATAGAACCAACATAAAACCCCTATAATGATGAGAGGTAAGATATGAAAATTGAAACTAAATGCAATATCTCATGTAGAAAGAAGAACTAAGAACATTGAGAGTGCAAAATAAGTAGAAAGAGCTATAATGACATGTGTCACTAACACATTATAAGGCTCATGTCATGGAAGGAAAACTCACTTGACAAAGGAAGATGGTAAATATGGCCAACATGAAACCATCCAAGGCACTTTATAAGGTAGTGTGAGTACAAAAAAACACTTTTATAGAAAAAAATGTTGATTTCTATACAGAAAAATCATAAGATTGCTACCTCAAGAAACTTTCTCAACCTAAGAGAAATTTTATATGAAAATAGGGGTTTTGGGGCACTCTAAGCTTAACATTGAGGTCAATTTGGGGTCAAAATGCACCGAAAAAAGGTTACCCCAGATCCAATACAAAAATACTCTAAAAAATGAAACCCTCTAAAAGAAAAGAAAAGAAAAAGATCTAAAAGCCAAGCCAAACCTCTCATAAATAGAACAGGGGCATGAAGATCTGGAGCTCTAATATCATGTCTAAGTTGATGAAGGATCAACCCCACAACTCTCGAGAATCACATGCATGCAAACACCTATCACAGAAAGAGAAGCAAAAGCTATGGAGGCTAGAATTTGTAGATCCACAAATGAGACATTCTTGATGAGAAAAAAGATAGATTGTTATTATCAAAAGTGAATCAAGTATTACAAAGAGATCAATGCTTATAAAGGAGATCAAAACCCTAAAAGATAAAACCTAGGTTGCATTATAATAATTAATAAAAAAAAGTATTTATTGAAAGCCCAAAGTTTAGCTTAAGTAATCTAGAGATAGTAAATGACTTAATGATTAAATCGATATGATTTAATTAATAAGAAAATACTTTATTGCTCTAATAGATACAAATATTAATAAACATTTCAACTTAAATTAAAAATGATATCAATTATAAAAATAACTCACCAATTTTTATTTTGCTCTACAATAGATTATTATTTTCAATAATCAAATAAAAATAATCGTCATATCTCTTTTCAATGTATTTGCAAAATTGATAATCTACTAAAGATTTATTGATCAACCTCACATCTAGTGAAAAATCCTAACATGATATAACTTTATATAGAGATCTTGAGATATATTTAGAAATTACATAAATAAATTTGGAAAGTACATATGGTTTTTTAGATTTAAAGCTCACTTGTCAACTATTTAATAATTATTTTTTATTATATCTTGAAATATGCATAATTTTTTTTCTTCTCGAAGAAATTACACATTCTAGAAATTTGGATCTTACTATCTAAGACTTGGGATATAACCACTACTAAAAGAGGCCATAATGTTTGAAGTAGAAATTTTTTTATCTACATATGTGAGTCACAACTTCTTCCATTTATTTCACCACCTTGGTCATTTTGTATTGGTTTGTGGACTCCTATTCAACACACATGTATGTTATCTCTATAAATTTCTAAGTTGGTTGTACAGTATATGAATGACTTAATGAAGGGTCGATGAACTCATTTATTTTTCCACATATAAGAAAATTGTGTACTTGATAGAATTATTTTTATCAATACATTTTTAATAAATTTATCAAAAAGTGATTGAAATTATATATGTTGGTCCAATCATAGGTTAGCGGGGGGGATAGGGGTGAGGTTGGGGAGAATCAATATACTCTCTAGTAGTGTCAACTTTTCTTCTCTTTCCCACACTTCACACTAGTCTATAACTGGCTAGGATTATGTAAAAATAATGAAGAAAATCATAGAAACACATAATGTAGTATTTACCTCATGGAAACCCAACTAGGGTAAAAACCACAGTGCATGAGTCAATCCTTACAATAATTGCACTCTTCTAAAGCATGTCTAGTATAGAGACTATCTTTGTTAAAATATTACAATGGCATTGTTAAGTGCCACTCGATTAAGGGATTTGAATTAGACCTGTGAAAGTATTGCCTTGTTAGGAACATATTGGTTAAAGGACTTCAAAACACAAGTTAATGTGTCACCCTGTTATGATATTTAGTACAAAAAACTTGTTAGGGTCCACCCTTGACATTATTTAATGTTGTAGAGATTAGTAAACAATAGAGGAATAATCTAATGAAATAGCTACTAAAATTAGCTTTGATTATAGATTAGTGTACCACTCCTTGGACCATTCTACAACTATTCTATACCCTTTCTCAACTCTACAACTTTAGACATGATCTGTTATGTGCTTGGTACTTCTTTCTCTTGCACACATTCTCCTTTATGTTATTTTGGCTTAGTGGTTTTTCCTCAACACATTAACTTCTTTGTCATGACTTCTCACTAAATTACTCTTTCTCTATTCAAGACAACACTTATCTTTAGCTTAAATTGTTGCTATATTTTCTACAAATCCTAAGGAGAATTGCATGATAGCTGTGAAAACAATAGTAAGATACTTGAAAAGAATAAAGGACTATGGACTATACTATAAGAAGTATGATAAGTTTGAACCAAAATTCTACACAGAAGTTGATTAGGGTTGAAATGTTGATGACATAAAAGGAACTAGTGGCAGTGCTTTCTTTCTAGTGAAGAGATTGATTTCATGGACAAGTAAGAAGAAAAACTACGTTTCTCAATCCACAATAAAGGTTAAATATGTTGTTGTAGCAGTTAATTGTTCAAACATAGTGTTGATCAAGCAATTGTTAAAAGGAATGAAGGAAGAGATCACTAAACCTATTGTCATATTATGTGATAACACAAGTGCTATAAAAATATCTAAGAACCTTGTAATGCCAACAAAGACAAAGAACATTTCAGTGAAGTATCATTATTTGAGAGAGTTGATACAAGATAAATGATGCAGGTGAATCCTAGGTGTAAGAGAAATCCTGCATCCCCCAAAAATATTACCTTTTTGTTTTTTGAATAAGGGTTTTCTGAGTGTAGAGTTGTTGTTTTTGGAGGCTTGCTACTTAGTAAGTTGGTCATACAAGCTCAAAATGTCTTAATTTAAAAGGTGGGTGTTCATCTTGGACATATCATCATACCAATTGGAGCTCAGTGCCATATCATGAGTATTCATGGATTTTTGGTGTGAAATTTCAGTATAAAAATTTCAAGTTCACCATTGAAGACCTTAGAGGCCCTGGATGGGCTTCAAAATGGGGTTGATTGGAGCTTGCACCTATCAAGCCCTATAGAAAAAAAACTAAGGATTCCAACAATTGGCTTTAATAGCCAATTAGAGAAACTATTGAAAAGTTATGGCCTTCCAAAGTTGGGCTGACAAAAATTTCCAAAATAAGTGTCAAAGGTGTATTGGGCTAACTCTATATGTAATTTTAGAGTTAGTTGGTCTCAATGGTTAGGGTTTGATATCTAGAAACTTCAGGTGGGTGGTGTAAAAGTTCCTAGTTAAGGAATGCCCATACATTTTCTAGGACAACTCTAGGTGATAGTTCACAACTTATGCTGCAAATTATTGTAAGGAAGGAACTCATGTGGATTTGCATATTGTATTTCAAAATTCTATAATTTTCTATTTGTCATGATAATAAAAAGCCCATATTTTGTTCTCACATTTTTTTTGTTATTTCTTTGTTTCTATTATGTGTTTATAATATTAATGGGAGCACCCTTCATCAAGTGTTATCAAAGAATGAGTTCCTGAGTGTGTAAACATATCAGTGATTGTGAGGTAGTTGTACTAAGACCATGGTTTGGGCTGCGCACGTAGATAGATCGCCGATTGCCAGGTAGTTTGCACTAGGGTTTTAGTGGAATTGCAAAAAATGTCTCCAAGAAGAGAGTGTAGTGGAATAGTCATTGGTGTTACATGTGAGGGTTCTAGAGCCCTCCAAAGATAGATGCAAGCATTGGATGAAAAAATTCCAAGAGAAATAAATCTTGCCATAAGAGATGAAAGTGAGGATGAAGGTGAAGTAGAAGAAAATACTAAAGTAGAGGCAGTTCTGAACCTAGAAGAAGAAAGAATTTTCAAGACCATCTCCAAGATTTGAAAAAGACCTAAGTTTGGGGATGCCACATTTTTAGGAAATCTTAACCCAGAGGAGTTGATTGATTGGATCAATGAATTAGAGGAATACTTTGAGTATGAAGATATTGAGGACCCTGATACAGTCAAGTTTGTGAAGGAAAAATGGAAGGGACATGCAAAGATCTAGTGGTAGTAGATTCAATTGGAGTGAAATAGAAGAGGAAAGGAAAAATCACCACATGGGATTGGATGATAGCTAAATTAAAGAAAAAATTCATTCCCATGGATTATGAGATTAATCTGCTAAAGAAAATGCAAAGGTTGAAGCAAGCGAGAAAATATGTTCAAGAGTATACTAAAGAGATCTATCTACTTATCATTAGAATTGAGCATGCAGAAGCTGAGAAGGAGAAAGTTGTCTATTATCTTAATGGGTTAAGGCCAAGCATTTAGGAGGAGTTGAGTCTAGTTCAAATGACCAATATTTAGGAGGCGTATTAGTTTTCCCTAAGAGTCAAGGAGAAGTTGAGAAATAAGTTTGTTAATAATAATAGTGAAAGAGGTCGTGGTGGAAGATATGGCAAATGGTCTGTTGGCCTCAGACTAGTTTTGACAAGTGAGTGTCAACACACTTAAGCCATTTAATTAGTTCATGCTGAACTAGTACCACATGCCAAGCACAACATGTAAATATTAGACTATGTCTAATTACAATGAGTGCAGAGCCACTCATGTGTCGAGTCACTCAAGTGCCGAGTAGATAGACCATGCTGAGTGATTCAGGAGCTGAGTAGACAATGGATGCCAAGCAATGTAGGTGCTGAGTCCTAGTAGAAATATAGTGTATGCTGAGCATCAGGGACTTCATATGCCGAGTGACACAGTTTGGACATATTTGTTTATAATGGCACAAATAACTATTTAAACCATTTTTGAGTTGACTTAAGGATAGATTACAATATTTTGGAGATAAGGACGAATATTTATTTGGATTCCATATGCAATTACATGTAGCCAATCAAAAAAGGGGAAGGTTTAAGCAGCAATATGGATGAATCTCAGCCATAGATTCATACCTAGCCCTAAGTCTCCTAGTCTTCTTAAGTAGGATGAAACCATAAACTATCTATGGATGAAGAATGAGTGTGTAAGGGATTGAAGGAGAGTATAGACAAGTTTTAATGTGCAAAAAGAGCATTCATGGAGACTTAGAAATTATGAATAAAGAGTGAATTGTAGAACTAGTTACAGAAGAACAAAGGATAGAGAGAAGGATACAACATTGAGACATCTGATCAAGAAGGATCAAGAAGATAAGTCTTTAGAGGTGATTTATTACCTGGAAAGCAAGTGCCAATCATAGGATCTATGCTGAGACATTTTAATAGGTGATTTCAATAAAATCTCTTAACATAGTAGTCCTAGTAGGTTGTATGAAATCCTTTAACAAGTTTCTTACTTAGTTGTAAGTTGAAGTCTTCTAACAAGGCACACTTCTAACAGGATGTTGAAATCCTCTACTAAGGTGAGACCTAACAGTCTTTGTAAGCCTTTAACAGGGCATACCTTTGATAGTGTAGATCATGATTCATGATCAAAACATTGTAACCTTAATTGGATATACTTTATAACTACAATAGTGAAGATTTGTGGGTGTCATCCCCACCCCATTTTTACCTTCTCACTTGGAGGGTTCTGGGTAATCATATCTAGTGTTATGTGTGTGATTTCTTACATGTTTACATGATTTAGATGTATGTGATTTACATATTATTTAAGTTTATCTATTGAATGCATGAGATGGATGTGTGGTGAAAGTTTTATGGGTTCAAGTTTTAACTACTAATTCACCCCCCCCCCCCCCCCCTCAGAAGTTTACCTTTCCTATTGTAATTCCACTAAGTGGTATCAGAGCCTTGTTCTCTAAAAGAGAAGCTTTGCATCTTTGAGGAAAGATCTTGAAATGGAAGTCTAAAATTTGAGAAAGACTATTGAGAACCAGGAGATTGAAATACATCTTATACTATATCAATTGAATGAAGCAAGAGAAGCTTTAAAGAGTTCCTTGAAGAGAAGAAATGAAATTGCTATTACAGAGAATGACACATAATACAAAGAGATAGACACTACTAAGCTATTTGCAGATGGAGACTCAAATGAATTTTATGTAGCAATTGTAGATCTAATGGAAAAGAATAGAATCCAAGCTGAGGTAATTAGAAATTTCAAGTTAGAGAAAGAATCACAAGCCATAGTGGTATGTGAAGTGGTTGAACCAAAGAAGAAAGCCATGGAAGACAAAGCCATGATTGAAGAAGATAAAAGAGTTTTAGCAAATAGATTGGAAGAAAAATCATTTGAACTAACCAAGATTTCCAACATACAATTGGATACTCTAATTCAGATGATGAATGTCAACCATGAACTAAATGTCAAAGACATTGAGATAACTACATTGAAGTTGCATAATGAACAACTACAAAATGACCTAAAGAGAGTAAAGAAATTTTCTGAAAGTTTCAATGAACCAAATGAAGCCATCAAATAATTTGAGCAATTATTGAGATCCCCTAGATCTAGCAATGATACATTTGGACTAGGATACACAAGCACTAAAGAAGGAGACTCATCCAAAAGTGTTGAAGAAAGGAATAACAAAGGTAAGAACTCCAAACCTACTTGTCATAATTGTCATAAGAAAGGACATACTGCTAATGCGTGTAGGAGCAAGATTATAAATCAAAATGCTAAGCCTAAGAGCATGGTTCACTGCCATAAGTGTAAAAAGCAAGGTCATCAAGCACAGGAATGCACAACTAGGACCATGAACGCACAAATATTTGAAGGATATTTTTACAACTATCAAAAGTATGGACATAGAGCTTTTGAATGCAGATCCAAATCCATGTGGTCATCAAACAAGAAAAAAAAGGTAAGGAACAATGGCAACTCTTATAACTGGGATTATAATACAAGATATAGCTATCATTATTGTCAAGAATATGGACATGTTTTTGAGAATTTTATCAGGACACACTTCAGTTGTAACTAAAAAAGGTGGTTGAGTCAAACCACATGCTTTAGCTATTTGAAGATTGATCACATTAGTAAATATTGTCCAATGAGGTCAAAGACACCAAGTTGTGAATTTGATAAAGGCACAGGCAAGGTAGATGTTGAACACATTAGAGATAAGATGAACATGACATGGAAAAAGAAAGATGATTGTAGCACATCAAATGGAGAAGGGATCACTTCACCCAATGGGTCAAGTGATCACACCTCATCAAACTAGGCAATCAAGAGGTATGTGGGACTGATATTCAAGTGGAATGCTAGTTGATGCCGAGTTAGCAATCTAGCTAGTTGATGCTGAGCTTGTAGTAGTTGTTGAGTGATGGAAATATCAATGGATGCTGAGTGATCCTAAATTTGGTTGATGCCAAGCTTATAGCTGTGCAAGCACTTAGCATTAAATGCAAGGTTTTTGAAGGGTATATGATTTATTTTTTCTCATTATTCATCATTTTGAATGAAGCAAAGAGCTAGCAGAGAATAAGGTGATTTAGAAACCTGTTCAAAGCATTTGCAGAGATTTTAGTAGTGATCTCACACTAGTTCATCAGATTTCACAAGGTATTTGTCAAGAGCCAAGCTATACAATTTCAATTTTCTTAAACCCTAGTTTGAAAAAGTGGCATCGAGTTCAAAAAATGTTGAAGGGAAGGAAGTTTTAAATGTTTAGCTAGTCAGTAATGAAGTTAAGCAACCCATGTTTAAATCCATTCTTGACATCACCTATAAACAAGATCCTTGTGGTGCATTGTCAATGATCCCACAAACTGTACAATAATGGTGCAAGATGGGAGGAGGTGTTATAAATGTAAAATTGGAAGCATTGGAGGCCTAGAGATTAGGGATGCATATAACAGGTTATGTGAAAATGGTTTTTTAAAGGAAGAATTTCAAATTGTAGAGAGAAAGGGTTTAGCACGAGCCCTAGATTTTCCTAATGTATTTAAAATAGAGTTGATATGAATTATGTTGAGCTAAATTAATGATGGTTCCTTATGGCTAGAGGGAGAACCTATTAAAATATCCAAGAGAATAATTCATAGGGTTATTGGTTACCCAACCCTAGATCAGCCAAAGACACTCATAAGTGATTCCAAAGAAGTAATTGAGAAGAACACTAGAGAAAAATGGAATAAGAGAGACATGACTGTAGATATAATCAGTGATCCTCTTATTGACTTTTCTATAAGGGTGATTTCACACAAGTTCTATGAATCTAATAGATTGAATAGTGTACCCTGTATAGTTGTGGATGTTGGCTACAAGACTATAAAGAAATACCATCCATATGATTTGGTAGAGCTACAATTGCAACAACTGATGGAGAACCTTGGAGCAATTTGGAAAACCAAGAGTGTAGAATGCAAGTTTGGTTCTATACTAGTTTGTATATTCTTTTATGTGTAAAACACATTCCCCTCATTTGATACTATAGTATGGAAGACCAATAGATTAGTTGTGGTGTAGATCAATGAGTACATTGAGTAGATGGGAGAAAATTTTGAAACCTTAGTGACCAACTACTTTGAAGATTTCAAGAAATCAATGAAAGAAAGAATGAGGATACCAATTTCTTTAGTTGAAAAACATTATAATGACATTTTCTTTCTTGTTGATGTTGATTACACTTTTTTGCAAGCTACCACACCAAGAGTAAGATGGTTGAGACCCTCGGGTATGAAATTAATGTAGATGAAGCCTCAACAACCATCAAAACACTACTAGTAGAGGAAGTAGATAACACTACAAAAGTTTTTGGAAATTATGAGATGGTAAAGTCAAAGATTACCATAGAGTTTAAAAATACATCAGCTATTAAGGAGAAGGACAAGATAGTGAAGAAACTAAAAGCCAAATTTGGAGAGGGTGTCAAGGAGGAAGATGAAGAAGAAGAAGAGGATTAAGAGGAAGAAGAAACCCAAGCACCTTTAGCATTGACCCAAGGCATGGGAGAAGATAAGGAAGAGGAGGAGATTGAAGGTGCCAAGGGAGAAGAAGCTAAGGAAGAACCTACTCTTACCAAGCCAAAGAAAAGGAAGGTTAAGGCACAACTAGTGGCAAGGGAAAAGAATATTGTCAATCCTAGCCTAGCCAAGCCCATTGCACCTACCACTAGAGCTAGCACATGTGCAACTACTCAGAAGGCCAAGGAAAAGACAAAGATAATAGAAGAAGGAGACCCACGTACAAAAGAAATAAAGAAGGAAGTATGTGGCATAGCCAGATTCTGATGAAGAGAAGATTGAGTTAGATGACAATAGCCAATTCAAGGTGGTGAGTCATAATCTTCTCTTAGATCTTGAAAACTTATGTGAAAATGTTAAGAATAATGCATATATGTTTGGGTTTTCACAGATAGATTTTGACAAATTGGGAAAAGTAGAGAAAAATCAAGTGGAAGAGGCATTATATGCCATGATGTCAAAGTTCAAGACAACTCCACTAGAATTTTTTGACTTTGTACCTAAAAGTCTAAATGACATAGTTGAGCAAAAATGACATTATTGTGTAAATTTGGAAAGACAAATCAGGGAGACACAACTAGCCCAAGTAATGCTTGAGCTAACAAAGGGATAGATTGCTAACGCTGTGAAGAAATATGTACTTAGGTTCACACCTAAATATAGAGCCTTTAGAATTCTAAAAAATAATATTAAGGATGTTGTAAATAAGTCAACACAAATATGGAAACTCGTTTATGGGTTAACCATAGTAAAGAAAAGAGAAACTAGTCCTTTAGAGGCTAAGGATGATGATAAAGATGATGATAAGGAAGATGATGAAAAAGACAATATAGTTGGAGGAGAGATAAAAATGAAAGAAGATGACAAGGCAACAAATGAGCCTAAGAAACAAGAAGAACAAAGTCTGCATTGCACATAATTGTCGAATGTCAGTCCTCCTCATGAAATAAGTCTAACTAATGAGACTATAACTATAAAGGATGTTCCTGATGCATCAAATTAGAACATAAATCCACTTACTACATAAGACTTGAAAAATATTCTAGACCAATCTACACTCCATGCTAAACTTTGTGAAAATCTAGTTTTGGTTAGTGTAGAAGAATTGCAAAAGGTAGTAACTGATGTCACAAGGGAAAAGGTGAATACACAAGAACCACCTTCTATCATCCCTTCAGTTACTAAAATAAAAACTTTGTTTCTAATGCCAAAAGATACATCTACCAAGGTTGATACAATTGTTAAAGTTGATATTGTTGAGAAGAAAGCATAAGAGAAAGACACCACTATAGAACAATAGGAAATAGGATAGATAGATTCATTTGTACCTACAACATATAGACAAGGTGCTATTCAAATCATAGTGATTGACTAGGGAAAGCCTGAAGAGAGTGAGCTAACAGCAAAGGTGAAGGAATAAGAAGCCATCCAAGCATTGGTAGCCTTACTAGAATTTGGCTTTCCTTCTACACAAACTCTTCAAAAGCCAAGCACAAAAGCTATTTCGTTACAAATCTTAGTACCAAGCCCAAGTTCATCAAAGGTTGAGAAGGTAATTCATTATGGAGATATAAGCCTTGATGAAGAAATTTTTATTCCAAAGTATGACTATGATACTATGACATGGGAACAAATAGGCATATTACAATAGGCCTTAGAAAGGAAAAGCATCAAGAAATGCTTAGGAGAGAGCATAGGCAAAAGAAAGCACTTCAAGAAATTAAGGACATCTTTCTAGATGCATTCAATCTGCCAACTCCTAAAGAGACCAAGCCACTAATAGAACAACTGATAGATACAGTGGAAAAGGTAAGTAATGAAGACCTTGATAAAAATGCAAAACTTTTAGAATGGTCAGAAAAGAAGTTTCAAGGTAAGGTGAATGAGAAAATATCTAGTGAGATAACACTAACTCAAGTTGAATTGGCAACAAAAGTTGAGGATGTGAAGAAGGTACTTGAGAATATATTCTCATTGAACACAAAACTATGTAATCCTACACTCTTCACTCAAGAGACTAGAAGTCACATTCTGAGTCTAGAACACATAATTACTACATCAGGTGCAAGCCTACCTACAAATCTAGCTTAGAGTGACAAGCATTTTAAGATATTGCTTTAGACATAGAGTCAATTAGCTATTGACAGCAGATGAGGCTAGCATAAGAGCCAAATTGACATGCATACAAGTATCTCTCACCCTACACATAGAGATATTACACAAGGAGCTAGGCTATGCCAAGACTCTACCTAAGAAAGACCCCAATATTTCTACTTTAGATGGCCTAGTACACCTTGCTGCTGAGCTTGCAATTCAAATTAAATATTTGGATGTTGCATGTGATAACTGGGAAGCAGCCCTCAAGATCATAATTAATTTCCATAAATTTTTTTTGGACAAACACACTATAAGTGTATATCCCATTTGAAATAAGTGTCAAAAAGGGGGAGATAAAAACTAAGGGAGATAGAGAATATGAGGGAGATATATTGTTAAGGAGATCCATCATTGGGGGAGACATTCTATGAAGTGATATCAGCTAAGGGCGAGCATGAAAGAGTATCAGTGCATTGAAGTCAACGAGTATTAACAGAGATATATTTACTCAGAGAGGAGCACAGATTTTGGATACAAAATAGACATATTAACTCAAGGGGAGTTATCAGATTTTGAGGTATCTAAGTTATTGCAAAATTTTGAAAATTTGAAGTTTTGTATATAAATTAAGTCATGGTTATGTTATGATCAAGAGATTAAGGTTGATAATGTATATTCAAGTGTTTTTGACACTCATGTCAAAGGGGGAGATTATTGATCTCAGGTTAGTTTTGACAAGTGAGTGTCAACACACTTAAGCCATTTACTTAGTTCATGCCAAACTAGTAATACATGCTGAGCACAACAGGTAAATATTGGACCATTCTGAGTTACAATGAGTGCTGAGCCACTCATATGCTGAGTCACCAAGTGCCAAGCAAATAGACCATGCTAAGTGATTTAGGAGCTGAGTAAATAGTGGATGTTGAGTAGTGCAGGTGGTGAGTCACAGTAGAAATATAATGCATGCCAAGCATCAGGGATTTCATATGCCAAGTGACATAGTTTGGACATATTTGTATCTAATGGCACAAAAAACTATGCAAATCATTTTTGAGCTGACTTAAAGATAGATTATGATCTTTTGGATATAAGGACAAATCTTTATTTGGATTCCCTATGTAATTACATGCAGCCAATTAGAAAATGGGAAGGTTTAAGAGGCAAAATGGATAAATCTCAGCCATAGATTCATACCTAACCCTAAGTCTACTAGTCTTCTTAAGGATGACAAAACCCTAAACTATCTATGGATGAAGAATGAGTGTGTAAGGGATTGAAGGAGAGTATAGAGAAGTTTGCATGCACAAATAGAGCATTCATAGAGACTTAGAAGTTATGAAGAAAGAGTGAATTACATAATCAATTAGAGAAGAATAGAGGATAGAGAGAAGGATACAACATTGAGACATCTAATTGAGAAGAATCAAGAAGATAAGTGTTTAGAGGTGGTCTATTATTTGGCAAGAAAGTGCCAATCACAAGATCTATGTTGAGACATTTTAACAATTGATTTCAATCAAATCTCTTAATAGAGTAGTCCTAGTAGGCTGTACGAAATCCTTTAATAGGGTGCTTACTTAGTTGTAAGTTGAAGTCCTCTAAGAAGGCACACTTCTAACAAGGTGTTGAAATCCTCTAACAAGGTGAGACCTAACAGTCTTTATATGCCTTTAACATGGTAGAACTTTTACAGGGTAGATCATGATTCATGATCAAAACATTGTAACCTTAATTGGATACACTTTACAACTATAGTAGTGAAGATTTGTGGGTGTCATCCCCACCACAATTTTACCTTCTCACTTAGAGGGTTTCTAGGTAATCATATCTAGTGTTATGTGTGTGATTGATTGCATGTTTACATGATTTAGATGTATGTGCTTTACATGTTATTTCAGTTTATCTATTGAATGCATGAGATGGATGTGTGGTGAAAGTTTTAACTATTGATTCAGATGAAGATGAAGATACCAAATCACCTTATTCTAAAGATGATGAAAGAGGAGAAGTCCTAGTTAATAGGAGAGTCTTGCTAAGTGGTGAGAACGAACTTGATCAAAGGAGGAGTCTGTTTCACATAAGGTGCAAATGTGAGGGTAAGTGTTGTGATGTGATCATTGATGGAGGAAGTACTGAGAATGTAGTGTTAAAAAATATGGTCATGAAGTTAAATCTCAAGAGGCAGAAACACCTTTGTCCATATCATATTGCCTTGGTGCAGGATGACCACAAGGTCATGGTCAATGAGAAGTGCCTAGTGAAGTTCAAGATTAGAAGCTACCATGATGAGGTGCTTTGTGATATCATACTATGGACATATGTCATATGTTGTTGGGTAGGTCATGACAGTTTGACAACCATGTTGTACATGACGGGTGAGAAAATACCTACACTCTAACAAAGGGTCAAGTGAAACATAAGTTGAAGTCGTTGAAGAAGAAAGAAGAAAAGTTATGTAGTGCTACCAGAATATGTTTTGTTGATGGAAAAGAGTTTCTCCAAGGTATGAAGCATGAGCATATGTGTTTAGATTTAATACCCAAAGATGGTAAAGAAGTAGAGGAGGTACATGTAGAAGTTATATAGTTTTTGGGAGAGTTTCTAGATATTGTGTTAGATAATGTACATAATAGATTTCCCCTTGTGTGACAGATCAGTCACCAGATGGATTTGATTCCAAAAAAACATTTTCCAAACAAGCCAGTGCATAGAATGACACAAAAAAAAAGTGAAGAGTTGAATATACAAGTTTATGAGTTGTTGTGGAAGGGGTTGATTCAAGAGAGTCTGAGTCCATGTGCTGTACTAGTAGTATTAGCACTGAAGAATAATGAAGAATGGAGGATGTGCATGGATTCATGGGCTATCACCAAGATCAAAATCATGTACATATTTTCATTACCAAGGATGGATAATATTATGGATTGTTTGAGTGGAGCTTTATATTTCACACAGATAGATCTAAAGAGTGGATACCATTAGCTTTGCATCAGAGAAGGAGACAAGTTGAAGACTTCCTTCAAGAAAAGGGAAGGATTGTACGAGTGGTTAGTCATGCCTTACCAATGCACCGAGCACTTTCATCAACCTCATGAATGAGGTACTAAAGGGTTTTCTGGGTAAGTTTTCCATTTTTTACCTAGATGATATTTTGATCTTTAGCAAGACATTAGAGAAGCATTTTATGCATATTCATAAGGTGTTTCATATGTTGAGGGGAAAAATGTTGCTAATAAATCTAAAGAAGTGTAGTTTTATAAAGAAGGAGTTGGTGTACTTAGGATTTGTAGTAGCAACACAAGGTTTAAAAATAGACCTTGAGAAAGTGAAGGCTATCCTTGAATGGGCTACTCCAAGGAGTGTGATTGAGGTAATACCTTTCCATGGACTGGCTAGTTTTTATAGAAATTTTATCAGAGGTTTTAGTAGTATTTGTGGGCCTTCAACTAAAACAATTAGAGGGGATAGGAAAGAATTTAAGTGGACTATAAGAGCATATACAAGTTTTAATCTTTTGAAATAGAAAGTTTGAGAGCAGCATATTTTAGCACTTTCATATTTTAATAATGTGTTTCAAGTAGACTGTGATTCTAATGGCATTGCAATAGGAGTTTTTTTGAGCTAAGAAGGTAGACCTATTTCTTATTTCACTAAGAAATTAATTTTTTCCAAAAGAAAATATTATGATTATAATTAGGAATTTTATGCTATAGTTCATGCATTGAAGAAGTGGAGACACTATATTTTTCCTAAGGAGTTTGTTTTGTATACTGATCATCAAGCTTTACAATATTTGAATGATCAAGAAAAATTGAACCAAAGACATTTGAAGTGGGTTGAATTTTTGTAGAGGTATACATTTGTTTAGAAACATAGGAGTGGGAAGTCTAATATAGTTACAGATGCTCTTAATAGAAGATAAGTTTTTTTGATAAAGATGTAGATTGAGGTGGTTGGGTTCAAGGAACTCAAAAATTTGTATCCATAGAATCTTGATTTTGGTGAAGCTTGGAAGGCTTGTGGAAATCATTTTACAATTGATAGGACAAAGTGGTTGTATTTTGTAATCCAAGATTGTGTTTTGTTTAAAGGATATCAATTGTGCATTCCCAAAAGTTTTATGAGAGAGAATATCATCAATGAGAAGCATAGTGAAGGGTTGGCTAGACACTTCTATTGATATAAGACCATTGATTTGGTTGTTGAGAATTATTATCAGCTGCATTTGCATGACAATGTGAAGAATCTTGTGTATATTTGCATAGTATGTTAGATGGAAAAAGACGTGAAGAAGAATAATAGCTTGTATCAACCATTACCTATACAAGAGAAGCCATGGGAGGATGTCAACATGATTTTCATTATTGGTTTACCAAAGACACATCAAGGGTATGATTAAAAATTTATGGTGATTCAAAAAATTTCAAAGATGACACATTTCATTCCCTATAAGAAGACTAGTGATGTTGGCCATGTGGTAGAGTTATTTTTTAGAGAAGTAGTGAGACTACATGGTCTGCCAAGGAGTATAGTTTCAAATTGAGATACCAAGTTTGTTGGGTATTTTTGGCATACATTGTGGAAGAAATTGAAGACAAATTTGAAGTTTAGTTCATCACATCACATCCACATAATGATGGACAAACAAAAGCTGTGAACCAAAGTTTGGATAATTTTCTAAGATGATTGGTTGGAGATAAACCAAAGGGACATGATTTGATTTTACCAAAAGAGGAATTTTCATACAATAATTCTATCAATAGGAGTAATGGTAAATCACCATTATAGATTGTATATGGGAACAATCCAAGAAGTAATTATGAATTAAGGCAATTGGATAAAGGAGTAATAAGTAGTGTTGAAGATGAAGAATTTCCTAAACATTTGAGGAATATCCATAAGGAGGTAAGGAAGCATATTATTAAGGTGAATACATAGTATAAAGGTAAGGTAGATACGAAAAAGGAGGTATAAGGAATTTTAGATCTAAGATGAAGTCATGGTTCATTTGAGAAATGACCATTTTCTTGTGGGTACATATAATAAGCTGAAAATGAAGAAGTTTGGACTGTGCATCATAGTGAAAGGGCATGATTTTGGAAATGCCTGTGAATTTGAGTTTCATTCTGAATTGAATATTTCACCAATATTTAACATTTTAGAACTGATAGAGTATTATGAAGGAGGTGATGGAGATGAAGTTGCAAAAGTGCAGTGGAGTATTTGAGCAACTAGTTCGACTTTGAGGAGATATTGGAAAACTATTTTCACAAAAGTACAAAGAAAAAAACTTATGAAGAGTACCTAGTCAAATGGAAAGGGAGGCCAGTAGAAGATTCATCATAGCTATTAAGGCAAGAGGTTAATTGCCTTAGTTTTCCTCTAAAAACCTAAGATGTGATAGGGTCACTTCTCAAATTACCTTGGGTGTTTGATCTAGGAGCATCCTGGGTGTAAGAGAAATCTTGTATCACCCAAAAATATTTCCTTTTTGTTTCTTGAATAAGGGTTGTCTTAGTGAAGAGTTTTTGTTTCTGGAGGCTTTCTACTTAGTAAGTCAATCATATGAGCTAAGAATGTCCTAATTTTAGAGGTGGATGCTCATCTTGGACATATCACCCAACCAGTTGTGGCGTAGTGCCATATCATGAGTATTCATGGATTTATTATAGATTTTTGGTGTGAAATTTTGGTATAAAAACTTCAAGCTCACTGTTGAAGACATTAGAGGCCTCAGATGGGCTCTGAGATGGGGTTGACTAGATCTCAAAAGATAAGGATTTTGAAAAATTGTTATAATAGCCAATTAGAACAACAATTCGAAAGTTATGGCCTTCCAAAGTTGGGCCAATCAAAATTTACAAAATAAGTGTTAAAGGTGTACCAATCCAACTCCATATGTAATTTTATAGTTAGTCGGTCTCAAGGGTTAGGGTTTGATGTCTAGAAACTTCCTAGGTGATGTAAAAATGCCTATTTAAGGAATGTTTGTGCGTTGTCTAAGACAACTCTAGGTGATAGTTCATATCTTTCTGTTGCAAATTATTGTAAGGAAGGCACCCATGTAGTTTTGCATATTGTATTTCAAAAAAATTTAATCTCATATTTGTGGCGATAATAATAAGCCCATATTTTGTTCTCACAAATTGTTGTTATTTCTTTTTTTTCTATTATCTATTTGTGGTATTAAGGGATCACCCTTCATCAATAAAAAAGTAAGATTGGGTATGTGAGTACAAAACAACATATAGTTGATATATTCATAAAGGAATTTCCTAAGGATGCACATGAGTACCTAAGAGATAAATTAGGGGTCATTCTATAATTGAGGCTACCTAAGCTGAGATGGAGCAATGCATCAAATGTTTTGATCAGAATATCTTACAAATGGATGCAAAAGGTCATATTTTAGGGATTGCCTAAATATTGTGAGGAGATTGTGAGAAGCAAGAGATTCAAAGAGAATACTATTATAGTCATATGCAAGATGACATAGGGAGAACTTAGTTCAAAGAGCTGACATGAAGATATATACAAGATGAAGATGTATGGGGCATCTTTGGGATTGTTGTTAAAGAGTGAGAAGTTGATCAGTTACCATTCCCTAAAAGAAGTATATAGAAAGAGGGAGATCATAAATTGTGATCCACTATAAGAAGTAGGGTGATTATTATAGTACTAAAATGAGTGAGTTTTTATAGTTGTTTCTATAATTGGTAACTAGAGTTGTTGCAACTAGATAATGTTGCATATCATAGTTGCATAGATGAGAATTTGAATGAAACTAAGAAGATAAGATCATGGATATTGTTGGAACATGAGATGAGAATTAGAATGTAACTAAGCATATTAATAAATATCTATTAGATAACACAAAGAGAACTAAGTTAATCAAATCAAGTGAACACTTTTGGATTGCATGGTAACTAGAGGTGTTGTCATCAATGCCAAAGAGGGAAATTGTTGGAACTACAATTTGAACAATTGTTATGTTGTCATTGATGTTAAATCTTATTGGTAAGAAATTCTCTACCTTAGTAGAGTTCCATATTAGTCAATTGATGAAGAGGATTTGAAAAGAAAAGATAACAAGATGACCTAGTGGAAAGGTTGAATTATATGGAATTGCAATGAGCACTTGATCAGTTGGCATTCAACAACATAAAGTGTTGTTTAATCATTACACCAAATGAAGAAGATAGTTAAGTTGAAGCATAGAAGATATGATCAATGGAAGATATAATGCATAGGCTAGATAGAGTAATAGAGTAGAAGATCAAGGAATTTAAAGAAGAAGCCGAGAAGAGAAAGTGTCAACTGAGTAATAGTTGAAACAAAGCAAGATATAATGATGATCAAGCATCAGTAAAGATTGAGAAAAGGAAATTTAAATTGAGCATCAGTTTAGTAATGTTCAGGCTACCTAGTGATGACCAAGGATGAGGAACATAGTGATGACTGAGTGTCATCATTTTGAAATTTTGTAAAGGAGTTGAGATTCCTAGCTGATACAACTAAATTTTTTGATTGGTCAAAATGTGTTGAGCATTCTGAGGCATGCATTCAAAGAGAAGTTTTAATAAGTTTCTAGAAAAAGAAGGATAAAAAAAAATGTTGGAAGGATTTGATGAGATTTACCTATCCCTAAGATCAACAGTGATGTTTAAGTGGCAAAATATTATAGCTACCTATTTAAGGAGGCATTAAAACTATTTTACAACTTGCATGCTAAGGATGATTCATTGTTGATTGGAAATCTTAATAAGAAGCTGTCAAGAATAGAGAAACAAAGAAGATGTGTGAAGAAGTGTGATTCTTGAAGGGTTTTGAAGCTATTAGGTGATGGACATGTGAATGAGGGTCTGTCAGTGAATCAACATATGAGCTAAATTGTGATCTATATTTGCAAAGTGAGTTGTGTTTTATTAGATGAACCTATTGTTACTTCCAACCATTGTATCAGTCAAAATCCTTTAATTAAGGTTGACCTAGTAGTCATTTGTAAATCTTTTAATCAAGGTGAAATTCTAATAGGATGTTCTAAATTACTCTAACAAGGCTAACCCTAATAGGGTAATTAAACTCTTTAATAATATCACACCTAAGAGTATGTATTGTAAATTTTTAAGAGGGTCGGTTCTTAACTGAGCTAACTTTAGAAGAGTGAAAAATGGTAGCATGTTACTTGTGGTTTTTCCTAAAGTGGGTTTCCATGTTAAATCAAGGTGTTATACTTGTGTAAGTGTTGTTTGATGTATTTTATTGTTTACTACTTTACATTCTACAAGTCAATTACTACTGAGATAGAGAATTGCATATTGATAATATTAATAAGTTTCTATATAGACCAAGTGGGTTAATGAGTGTGTTTATTCTATTTGAAGTTCTTCAAAATCCAATTGGTACATCTAGACTTGAGTATAACTAATTCACCCCCTCTCATTTATTCTATATCATTCTAACAATTTGTGGGTTGTAGCTAAGATCAATAAAGGATTATTTGGATTGTCTTCTACATGATCATATGATGGGCATGAAGAAGCCTAGGCCCTAGTTATTATTTACAATGATAGTATAGTATGCCTCTACATATTATAGTATGGTATAGTTAGTATATTTCTACTACTAGCACTAATATTGATAGACCCATCCCCTCAATGGTCATGCTAGCCACCGATGTGGTTTTATGTAAGCCACTTGTACCACACTGTGTATAGAAGACCCTTCCTTTTACTTTTCCCTTTCTTCCTTATCTACTAAAATACATTTCTAGAGAGACGTAGATGACAAGGAAACATTAAGAGACAAAATATATATTCACTCCTTAATCCTAAATGAATGAATGAATTTTAAAACTATGCGGGAGCATAAGTGTTGGAAATACAATAGGGAAAGTAAAATTTGAGAGTAGGGGTGGGGGGAGGGGGGGTTGGGGGTGAATCATTCCTTCAAATATTTAACCATAAAATCATTCACCACACATCCATCTCATAATTTGCATGTAAACTGAAATAGCTAGCTAAACATATTCATCCACAGTATGAAAGAAAATAACATTGAACACATATATAACACAAGATATTTAGTTACCTAGAAACCCTCCAATGAGAAGGTAAAACTAGGGTGGGGATGACACCCACAAATATTCATGCTATTTTAGTTGTAAAGTGTATGTAATGAAGGTTACAATGTTTGATCATAAACTATGATCTACCTTGTGAAAGGTCTGCCCTGTTAAAGGCTTACAAGATTGTTAGATCTTACCCAGTTAAAGGATTTCAACACCCTATTAAAAGTGTGTCTAATTAAAGGACTTCAAATTAAAATGAAGTAAGAACCCTATTAAAGGATTTATAATAGCCTATTTTTGATTTACAATAGCCTATTAGGACTACTCTATTAAGAGATTTAATTGATTCACCTATTAGAATGTCTCAGCAATGATCCTTTGGTTAGCACTCTACTACTAGATAATAGATCACCTCTTTCCTAATGTGTACTTGATCCTCTCTGATCATATGTATCACTTATATCCTCTAACTTCTTTCCTCTATTTTCCTCTAACTAATTCTGCAATGTATAATTGAATTCACAACTCCTTAGCCACCATGAATGCTCTGTCTGCACCTACAAACTTCTCTCTCCACACATAAAATGTTTAGGTTTTTCCTTCCTTAAGAAGACCTGGCTATTTAGGGTTAGGTATGAATCAATGATTTTGATTCACCCATTTTTCCACTTAATCCATCCCTTTAATATATTGGTTGCATTTACTGCATAGGGATCCTCAATATAGATTTGTTCTTATCATCTAAAATCGCAAAAGAATCTTTAAGTCAGCTAAAAAATGGTTTACATAGAGGTTTGTGCCATTACAAACAACTATGTCCAAAACTATTTTACTCGGCACTTGAAGTCATTGATGCTTGGGATCCACTATATTTTCAATGCTATAACCCAGCCTCTAAATGACTCAGCATCCATTGATCACTCAACATCTAAATCACTCAACATCAATTGTTTGTTCGACACTTGAGTGACTTGGCACTTACTAGTTACTCGACACATACTATATATCTCACTTAACATATACTATCTAACAACTTACGCTTGGCATACATTACTTTTTTAGCATGAACTAAGTTCTATATGATAAATAACTTAAGTGCATTGTCACTCATGTCAAACCCAATATGAGATTAACAATTTGTCACTTTGACATGAGTGGTAAAAACACTTGGTCATGCATATATAACCTTAACTTATGAGAATAACTTGGATAATCTCTATTTAGCACTTGAATTACATAAAAAATTTCAAAACTTCAAAATTTTGCAAAACTTGTGACTTATTAGTCATACCTCAAAATTCAATAACTCCCCTTGAGTTGATTGTTCTTTTCTAAATCTGAATACTCCTATTGAGTAGATCTTCTATACTACTGTGCTAGCTTTGTTTGATCTCTATATTGACTCCCCCTTTGTTTGGTCTCCCCAAAAACTTATACATTCTCCTCCCTTATTATCATTCTCCCCCTTTTTGACACTTATGTCATGGAAGGTACATAGATAGTGTGTTTGTCCAAGAATGATTTATGGACCTCCATTATGAGCTTTAGTGCTGCATCCCAGTTGTCACATGCTACCTCTAGAGTTTTGATTTAAATAGCTATCTCAGTAGCAAGGTTAATTATGCCTTCATGAGTAGATATATGGGGATCTTTCTTCATTATTCTTTCCACAAAGGCTAGTTCCTTGTGTAACACCTCCATGTGAGGGGTCAACATGGAATGGATGCTGATCAGTGTAGCTTGAATATTTGCATCTTGAGCTTGTAATGTTGCTAACTAACCTTGGGCTGACAACAATTGTTTAAAGTGAGACTAGCTTTGACTAGGAGATTGTTGTAGGATGTTACCTGTTTTCTTCAAATCTCCCTCCTGGTGGTCAATGTGTCTTTTCACTTCTTGTGTAAATAGGGGTACATCACACAACTTGGTGTAAAGAGAGAAAATGTTCTCAAACACATTCTTCACACTATCAATTTTGGTTTCTAACTCAACTTGACTATGTGAAATAGCAATTGATATCTTTTCAGTTACCTTGGCATGAAATTTCTTTTTAGACCATTATAACAATTTGACATTTGTATCTAAGTTTTCATCATTGATCTTCTCCACAATATTTGCCAACTTCTCAATGATTGTCTTGGCTTCATCAGGTGTAGGTAGGTTGAATGCATCAAGAAATATGTCCTTGATGTCATGTAGTGCTTTTTTCTACCTATGCTCCCTTCTGAGCAGTTCTTGGTGTTTCTTTTTGGCTAAAGAATCCTGCAATATGCCCATTTTCTCTATGGTGATTAATGTAAGATCAAACTTTGGTAGTTCAATCACCTCATCTAAGTTGATATCACCATAGGATGTGACCTCATCAACCTTAGATGTGCTAGGACTAGGCCTTGGTGACTGTAATGGTGTAGCTTCTACACTTAGCCTATGAGGTGCTTGACTAGGAATAGGAGCAACAATATCTAGTAGGGTAACCAATGTCTGAATTTCTATTACTTCCTCTAGTTTCATAGTCAAGACTAAATATTTAGTCCCATCCTTCTCCTTTTCAATGATTTCTTTATCACCTTGTTCTTGTGTTGTAGGTGTAGGATTGGCTTCTTGACCTGTTTGGACTGGTGTCCCATTTGAAACTACATGTACAAAAATAGTTTGCACTAATGTGCTGACATGTGAGGACATTGTGTCCTTCCTTTGATATACTACCATAGCTATGATAGATTGCACTTCTATATATTGAGGAGGTGCAATGGATAATTCTTAAGTTTTCTTGCTTACAGATGCCAATTTTGCCTTCTTAATCTCATCCACACTCACCAAAAATAGGATGGCTACATAGTTTTTCCTTGGTGGTGGTATCAACCAGTATCTTTTTCATATCCTCCTCTATTAAGGGTGTTGGAAATATTCAAGATATGACAAGTTACTGAGAGGGGAGGGGTGAATCAGTAACTTTTAAAATTTCAAACAATAAAACTGCATACTGATATATTCACCATTCATCCAAGTAACCTACTGTAAGCATGAAAAAAAATCATTTGCAACACTTGAACACACAGATTTGGTGACCCAGAAACCTTCCAAATAGAAAGTAAAACTAGGGTGGGGATGAAACCCACAAAGCTTTGTTACTGCAGTATGAAGTTGGCTGGTTAAGGCTTACAATGACCACTTCTAGTGATCTGCCCTATTAGGAGCACAAAGGATTGCTAGATCCACCTTGTTAGAGGATTTACAAAACATACAATAAAGTATGCACTCTGTTAGGAGATTTACAAAAGACTGTTAAGTCTACCTTGTTAAAGGATTTACAAAAACTGATTCACCTGTTAGAATGAAACAGTGGATCTGATTACAACTGATTGCTGATAAGATCCGCTATGCTCTGATTCACCTTGATGTGATAGATAAAACTTTTCTGCTCCAAAACTTGACCTTGCTAAATACCTTCACAACTCAGCACACATACTTTCGCACACATGTATTTCTTTCACACTTTCACATTTTTCATTCATTACCATTACATTTGAATGATACAATACATTGCATATATATACCATCCAAATAAACAATACATGCAAGGTCGGCCAAAACAACAAGTGCAAATCTCTATACAAAGTCGGCCCAAGGTAAAAACTTGGGTTCACTGAACTGACTCGGTGTCCTTTTGATACTCGGTGTCCACTACGTTACTCGGCATCGTCATGCACTCAGTAGAAGTGAAGGCACGATCCATACTAAACACTTCGAGTAGTTCTGAACTCGGTAACCACTAGAGACTCGGTAGAAGAGATGTCACTCGGTGAACACTGGCTGCTTTGTTCACCTTGATCACTCGGTAAACACTGACTTCTTTGTTCACCTCAATCACTCGGTAAACACTGAGAACTAGGTAAAACTTGGCTTACAAAGGAATGTCCGGTGAGAGCTTGGTAAGCATTTAGAATCCAATAAGTGTTGTAACTAATGACAAAAATGTATCATAATGCCAACAAAGGGATTACTTTTTTGAGTGGAGTTTTCAAAGAAATCCTTGATCTTTAATGTTTCTTCTAGTTGATCCTCTTTTTCCATATGAGGGGGATTGGAACTCAGCATATGCAGCTCAAGTACATTTTGATCTTTTTGTTTCTCTTCCTCAGCTATAGCTTCTGTACCTACTTCTTTTACAATACCTTCCTCATATCCTTCCCTTATAGGTTCATCTTTTGTTACTTAATTTCCTGTTGTTCAACTTTGTCTTCACCTACTTCTAAAGATGCTTTCTCAATAGCATGTTCTATCTACAACCCATAGATAACCTTCCATATCTAGACGCTCTATTTGAAAACTTCCTAAATGTTGTTCTATAAAATGTTGAAGGCTCTGTATTTTGGAGAAAATCTCCCCTTTATACTTATTAATGGTCTTAGTCATAGATGACTTATCTAATTCACTCATTACTCTAGCAAGAGTAGTCTCCCTAGTATTTCTTTCAGTATTTAAATTGAATTACCATCTTTTCTCAACTCTATCATATAGACTTTTGGGTAAAGAGTTGGCAAGCTCAATAGGAGTATTCTTTAATGTGGCCATCATTTTATACATAGATTCTTCAACCTTATTCATTTCTATTTTACCAAGTTTGTCAAACTCAAAATGTGTGAATCTTGATAAATCAACAATGTTCTTTATATTATCACACAAGTTATCCAAATCAAAAGAGGGACTATGGCTTACCACTTGAAATTGACTATTGTCATTTGATTTGGTCCTCTCTTCACCTTATTTAGCTAGAGCTATATATTTCCTCCTTTTTCTCTACTCAGGTTCATCTTCCTTGATAGTTCTACTAGCTCTCTTTCCTTTAGGCTTTTCAACTTCCTGAGTCTTTTTAGAAGTAGGTCTAGTGCTAGCCTTGGTGACATGAATTGTAGGCTTTTGTTGTGAACGTTTCACAAATTTCTTTGGTTTTCTTTCTACTGGCTTCTTTTCTTTTGTCTTCTTCATTTTTGGAGCAATAGGTGCTTCATTGGTTTCTTCTCCCTCGGTACCTTCATCAAATTCTTCTTCTTCTTCTCCTTGGTCCTTACCTTGACCCTGTGTGAGAGAAAGTGGTACTTGGGTAGGTGTCTCTTCTTCATCATCTTCATTATCCTCTTCTTCTTCATCTCCTTCTACCTCTTCACCAAATTTTTCCTTAATCTTTTTCACAATCTTGTTCTTCTTCCTCATCACAAAAGTTTTCTTCAAGTCCATTGTTATTTTAGACTTGGCTACATCATAGTTTCTGAATGTAGTAGCCTTCTTATCTACTTCCTTTGCTAGTAAAGAAGTGATGGCTATAGATGCCTCATCCAAATTAGTTTCATAAGGCAATGGCCTGAGCCATCTAACCCTTGGAACAATAGCTTGAACATAAGTGAAATCAACATCAACTAGAAAACAAAAGTCATTGAAATTTTTCTCTACTAACTTGATACTAGTACTCTCTATCTTTGTTTCATTAACTTCTTAAATTATTCAAAATAACTTGTCATTATAGTCTCAAAATTATCTCCAAGTTACTCTATGTATTCTCCAATTTGCACTGCAATAGTCCTGTTGGTCTTCCAAGAAACTTTTCCAAATGAGGGAAAAGTGTTTTGCACATAGAAGAATATACAAACAAGTATTGAACCAAATTTTATTTGTGCACTTTTTTTCTTTCTTAAAGCTCCCAAGTTTTCTAATAATTGTTAGAGTTGTAACTCAACAAGATCATAAGAATGGTCCTTCTTTACCATCTTATAGCCTAAATCCACAACTATACATGGCAAACTATTCAATCTACTATACTGAAAGAACTTATGTGCAATGAATCTAACTGCAAATACAATTAGGGGATCAATGATTGTATCTATGGTCATCCCTCTCTTGTTCCACACCACCCCTATATTCTTTTCAATTGCCTCTTTTGCATCAATCCTCATAGTCTTTTTTGTATCTAGTGTCAGATACCCTATTACCCTTCGAATAATTCTCTTTGTGATCTTGATAGGGCCATCTTCTAACCATAAAGAGTTGTCATGTATTCTTCTTAGAACTATCTTTATCCACTTTGTCTTGAATACATTAAGAAAATCTAAAGCACAGGTTAACCATTTTCTTTCTACAATTTTTTTTTCCTCTTTCAACACTCCATTTTCATACAATTTTCCATACAAGTCTCTATTTTACATGTCTCCTATACTTCCTACCTTACAAATGTAGCAACACCTTACATCATGTATCATTAAAACTTGTGGTGGTATCATAGATAACACACTAGATGGGTCTCCTTTGTATGCAATGTCAGGAATTACCCATAAATGTGGTTTTTTTATCTCATTACTAATCAATTGAAAATTTAAAACTTCCTTTCCTTCCTTAACCACAACAATCGAAGAGCTAGATGCCATAACAACTATCTAGGATTTGCATAAATTCAAATAGCGTAGGTCAACACATGATAAATACCTTGAAAAATCTGATGTTTTCTGTTGAGTAGTAGTTGATTTCAGTATGCAAGTGCTTGAATATATTTCTCTAATTTTACTTAAACTCTTAAGTCTCAAATGATTGCACATGAGTCAAAAATCGACCATATAGCCCTTGAAACTTTGTAATAAATTCTCAATGCTTACACAACTATAAGCTCAACTCCAATAGCAATTTTGACTCACTCAGCTACCATGTAATTTTCTACCACACTCAACAACCACCACAAGCTCGAAAAACACTATCACCTTTGATAGCTCAGCATCAACTAAACTTTCACTTGACAATAATAGTGAAACTTTCATGCTTGACATTAACATGAAAAATTATAGATTTCTTCTAAGTTCTAACCAATACTTTGCATCTTACTTCATTCATATATAATCTTTTCAAAATTGAATCCTTGAAACTAATGTATAATTAAACTTTGAAATATCAGTCCCACACATACCTCTTGATTGCTTAGTTGGGGGTGGCATGATCACTTGATCCATTTGATGAAGTGATCCCATCTGAACTTGATGTGTTGCAATCTTACTTTTTCTTCCATGTCTTTTCATCTACACTTTGACTTTTTCAACACCAACCTTTGCTTTTCCTTTATTGAATTCATTGCTAGGTGCTTTTGACCTTGTTGGATAATTTTTGCTAATGTTACTAGTCTTCAAATAGCTAAAATATGTAGTTTGACTCAACCATCTACTGCAGTCACTTTTGAAATGTGTTCTAATATAATCCTAAGAAACATGCCCATACTCTTGACAATAGTGACAACTATACCTTGTATTTTAATCCCAATTGCAGGGGTTTCCATTATGTTGTACATTTGTCTGCTTGTTTATCGACCAATTAGGCTTGGATCTACACTCATATGCTCTATGTCCATACTTCTTTCAGTTGTAGTAGTAACCTTCAAATCTTTGTGTACTTATAGTCTTGGTTTTGCATTCATGTTCTTGATGTCCTTGATTGTTGCACATATGACATTTGCCCATGAATTTCTTCTTAGGGTTCTTATTTGCATTGTTTCTCTTGCAAACATTTTCTGTATGACATATCTTTCCACAATTATGACAAGTAGGTTTATAGTTCTTACTTATGTTGCTTCTTTGTTCACCACTTTTAGATGATTCTCCTTCTTCAATACTGGTGTGTCCTAATCCAGTAGTATCACTGTTAGATCTAGGAGATCTCATCAATTGCTCAAAATACTTGATGGCTTCACTAGGTCTATTGAAACTTTCAAAAAATTCTTTTTCTCTTTTCAGAGCATTTCTCAATTGTTCATTCTATAACTTTAGTGTTGTGATCTCAATATCCTTTCCATTCAATTGATGATTGGAAATCATCATTTGATTCATTATTTCCAGTTGCATTTGAGAAATCTTATTTACCTTTGATGTCTTTTCTTCCAATCTATTGGTCAGTATCCTTTTTTCATCTTCAATCATGACTTTCTCTTCCTCAGCTTTCTTTTTCTGCTCAGTCACCTCATATAGAAATAATGATCGAACTTCTTGTTCTATTTTAAGATTTTTGACCTCTTTAGTTAGGGAACGATACTTTTTCCATCATATCTACAATTGCTACATCAAATTCACTTGTGTTTCCATCTGCAAACAATTTAGTAGTGCCAATCTCTTGGTAACATGTGTCATTCTCTTCATTAGCTATTTCTTTCTTTCTCTTCAATGAGAGCTTCAACTCATCTCTTACTTTACTCAGCTGATGTAGGGAAAGCTATATTTCAATCTTTTGGTTATCAATAACCTTTCCCAACTTGTAGACTTCCATCTTCAAGATCTTTCCTCAAAGCTACTAAGCTTTCCTTTCTAGAGAACCAATGCTTTGATACCAATTGTTGGAAATACAATAGGGAAAGTAAACTATGAGAGGAGGGAGGGGGGGTGGCTGAATTAGTCCTTCAAATATTTAACCATCAAATCATTCATCACACATCCATCTCACAATTTGCATGTAAACTGAAATAGCTAGCTAAAGATATTCATCCATAGCATGAAAGAAAATAATATTCAACACATATATGACATAAGATATTTGGTTACCTAAAAAACCTCCAATGAGAAGATAAAACTAGGGTGGGGATGAGACCCGCAATTCTTCACTAGTGTAGTTGTAAAGTGTATCCAATGAAGGTTACAATGTTTGATCATAAACTATGATCTACCCTATGAAAGGTTTGCCATGTTAAAGGCTTACAAGATTGCTATATCTTACCTTGTTAAAGAATTTTAACACCCTATTAGAAGTGTGTTTGATTAAAGTACTTCAACTTATAATGAAGTAAGCACCTTGTTAAATGATTTATAATAGCCTATTAGGACTACTCTATTAAGATATTTAATTGATTCACCTATTAGAATGTCGCAATAATGATCCTTCGATTAGAACTCTACTGCTAGATAATAGCTCACCATTTTCCTAATGTATACTTCATCTTCTCTAATCAAATGTATCACTTATGTCCTCTAACTTCTTTCCTTTTTTCTCCTCCAACTCATTCTATAATGTATAACTCAATTCAAAACTCCTTAGCTACCATGAATGCTCTATCTGCACATGCAAAATTCTCTCTCCACACATAAAATGTTTATGGTTTTCCTTCCTTAAGAAGACCTAGGTGACTTAGGGTTAGGTATGAATCAATGATTATGATTCACCCATTTTGTCTCTTAATCCATCCCTTTATCTAATTGGTTGCATGTACTGCATAGGGATCCTTAATATAGATTCATTCTTATAATCTAGAATTGCGAAACAATCCTTAAGTCAGCTCAAACACAATTTACATAGAGGTTTGTGCCGTTACAAACAACTATGTCCAAAACTATTTTACTCAACACTTGAAGTTTCTGATGCTCAACATCCATAGTATTTTCAATGCTACAACTCAGCCTTTCAATCACTTGAAATCCATTGATCACTTAGCATCTGAATCACTTGGCATCAACTTTCTTCTTGGCAGTTGAGTGACTTGAAACTTACTAGTTACTTGGCACATATTATATATCTCGCTCAGGATATACTATCTAACAACTTCTCTTCAACATACATTACTTGTTTGCCATGAACTAAGTTCTATCTGATAAATGACTTAAGTGTATCACTCATATGTCAAAGCCAATATGAGATTAACAATAAGTTGTAGTATAATAAATCAAAATTTAAGAACTTTTAGTTTCTCTTTCATTGTATCAACTCAAGAAATGATTCCATTGTGTATCCCATTGGTTTCTCTTTGTCAAGGTATTTGTTAGTGGCTAACATTTGTAAAATGGCTAATTTAAGAAATTTCTGGCTAGTAATTTGGCTAATACTTTAAGATTTAACGCAACCTAAATTGCCATATTTTTATAAATTTTATCTTTAAAATATTTAAATTCGCTCAACAATTTATTTTATTAAAAAATTTAAGTTCAAAGATTTGGCATAATATTTGATATATGATTAGATTTGATTCACCTAAATATTATATATTATTGGAGAAATTAAAATTAATTCACCAATAATTATCATAATTATTAGTTACTTAAGGGATATATCACCAATATTTAGTTTTCACTATTGATTTAAAATATAATGTAATGATCCTCATAATAATCCATGAGTTAAAAAATATTTTATTTTTATTTTTTAATATTCTATGGTGATTAATGAAATTTCTATTATTAATTGAGATTCAACAATATTTTCTATACAAAAATTATTATTCTAAAATAATTGCCAATATAAATAATTTTTAATTTTTTTTTTTTGAAAGATTCCTGAATAGAAATAACTATTTTTTTCAAAATAATGAAAGATTTGCCAATATTTTATATCTTTTTCTGGAGGGGGGTTTCTTAAATATTACCTTGCTCCTTATCATTGATCTGTGTGTATGTAAAGAGGAGAGAGAAAATATCCTATTGTCAAAACACCACATAAAGTTTTTGTTTAACAAGGAACTACACTATTTAATGCCTAGTCATTCATGAATATTTATATTCTTACCCATCTTCAAAAAATCTCAGCTATTTCTCATCAAATCCCACCTAAGTTTATAAATCATAAATGACACAAAGTAGATTAAAGAAAATCATTATTAGGGTCACTAGATACTAAATTAATATATGAATTCCATCAAAATGGGTATGTTGTACAGTTGGGTAAGGGGGTTCTATTTGTGCTGCAACTTAGAGATGATAGGATGTTATCTAAAAAATATTGGTGCCACAAATTGTGCTACTCAAATGTATCAAGGGTTATAGTGTTCTTAGGGCATAATTGATGGTGTTTATATATATGTATATATTTGTGGTTTCAAGAATTACATTTTGAAATAAAATCAGATTCCAAGCTACAAAATTTGATTTTCAAATGTAAATTTTGTTGCAAACAATTTTATTTTTAAATCACATATATTAGGTTTCAAGAAATTTTATGTTCAAATCACATAATCTTGAGTAAGTACACGTCCTTACCCTAGCAATGGTGATGATATGTTAGTTTGTAGTGTTGAGTCACTCATACAATAATTTCATGCAAAAACACCCTGTTCAAATAGTGCACTTCACGCACAGTCGACTATGAAAACAATAGTGTTTTAAAAAAAAAAATTCCCCTTACCATCTAAAACATGAAAATTACAACCTAGTTGGTTGGAATTATGATGAACATTGGGGTGCATTTGAAATATTTTTTTAAAATAAAAAATGTGCCCCCTCCTTCAGAAAGTAACGTCAAAATATAGGGCTAAATGTAGTAGTGTAATCACCTCTCTCTCTCTCTCTCTCTCTCTCTCTCTCTCTCTCTCTCTCTCTCTCTCTCTCTCTCTCTCTCTCTCTCTCTCTCTCATCGTACAATATTTAAATCATAGTCTAAAAATTTTTTAGTGATGCTCTTATTTTTCTTATGTGATCATCTATAATTTTTAATGGATTTATAGACATGATATTATTGGATGAGGTATTTCTTTCTTAATCTCTCTATTGCTAGTTTATTTGGAAATTTTCTAGTACTAACCCCTTTGTTTGTGTCTTTTCTTAGTTCATACTTGTGTTTTGTTTTTGTACCCTTATGCATGGATATGGATTTAAGGTCCTTACATTTGGGGCCTATACCCTTAATCTTAGTGGTATCTTAACTCTTTACAATTCGTCATTAAATTCATCATTCTCTTTCTTTACCATGAGTATAACTTACCTCATCCTTCTAAAAAATTGAGGGCTAAATGTACCATCATAATATCAAAGCACTTTCATTAAAACCTATTAGTCTTAATTTTTTTTAGCACATTAGGAGCTTCCTTTTGTATTTAATTAATTAAATCAAGGTCCTTTATTTTTCTAACTTTTGTCAAAACTCTATGTTGGCACCAATTTATATGCATGTATTCCTATTTATTCTCTCAATCCCATAAATAATGTTTTAAATTTAGTTTCCACCATATTCCCCATATATATGTCACAATTTTTTTCCAATCCCTTCATATCCTTATATTTATAGCCCACTTTAGTGTTGTTTCACCTTTAGGTAAGGGACAAGCATGTCCCTTGCAAGGAAAAAGATACAAGGTCTTCCCATACGTAGGTAGTAGGGGAAAATCTTAAATACCTTACCAAAGTTATTGTCAAGAAGAAATTAAGGGCCCAATATCAAAAATTTTTTTGCCACCTTCTTAAGTTAATCCTTCTTAGGGTTCCTGCTAAAATATCTAGAAAATAAGGTTGTGCCTTTTCATTTGTCTATCCATTATTTATGTAAGATATTATCCATCATATAGGAAATTTATTCATGATCAAGTTGTCAAGGTTAATTCAAGAAGTTCTCAAGAATGAAAGCATACAAGAAATTCTTAATCGAAGCATTCAAGATATTCAACACCCATCATGCATTCTACCTCATAGATCTAGCTTCATTGTAAAGTTTGGCCATAAAAGAGGATATATTATTCTACACAAGCATTCATCATTAAGGAATACTTTAAGCATCCGCATACATGAGGTTTTTTATTACATTATTTCCCTTCTGGGTCTTTATGTTGAATCATGGCTATTTCATTACCATACTTGACCAATTATTAAAAATAATTGTATCAACATTGTTATGATATTCTATAAAGTTATACTTTATTATCCTATATGTCACCATTTCTTTATAAATTTATTTTATTTTAAGGTCGATTCCTCAACTAGGGCTTGAACAAGAACAACCCCTCTCAAGAAATACATTTCCCCCTATCTATTATGTGTAGGTGTACATTTAGAGAAGAGTCTCAAGCACAAACATTAGAGTTTTTGTTGAAGAAATTTCAAGATTAATAATTTATTCTAAGATTTGAAATTTGGAGGTAAGGGACAAGGTTGTCCCTAATATTGTAGCTTAAGTGAGGGCACTTGTAGATCTCATAGTCCAAACTTCATATTTAGGGGCTTTGGCATAAAATTTAGGTCTAGTAAAGGGATGAGGCTTGGAAGTTTAATTGGGAAACTAAGATACTACGAGGGGGCACTGGGGGAGGGTGTGGGGGGTGATTCAAGATCTATAAAAAAATTATCCTTCAAAACAAATTTACTACATTCACCGTATTGACCTTCTCATATCTAGTTTATGCATAACATAACTTTGAAAAATCAAATGTTGTAATAGATTTAACTATCAATGAAATGCATGAAATGTAAAAAAATAACAAAAAAGGTTTCGTAATCTAGAAAAACTTAAAGATAAAGGTAAAATTGGGGTGGGGATGGCACCCACAAATAGTCACTACTATATTAACAAAGTTAACCTATTAGGGTTACAATTTTGATCACTTTTGATGATCTACTCTATGAGGGATCTTCTCTGTTATAAGCTTTTAAGACTATTAAGTCTTACCTTTATTAAAGAATTTAAAACTTAGAATTAAGGAGTCTATTGGGAGATTTACAAAGGTCTATTCAAGCCACTTTGTTAAGAGATTTTCCTTGATTCAATCTATTAAAACTGATTTAGTACTCAATCCTTTGTTCTACACTTATAATTATTAATTATGGATTTCATCCTTCCAATCTTTAATTGGATCTCCAATCTGATATATCTTTGTTCATTCCTTGACTTCTTCATCAGGTCACTAACTTTGTTCACTTCACAAATTTCTCTTGCAGCATCCAAAACTTAACTCCTTCCACACTTTGCACAATTTGTATTCTCTTCTATGATATCTCACTCTGTATATAAAAGTAAGGTTTGGATATTCCTATTTAAAGATATCTGTAGAGTCTTCTAGACACTTCCCCTTTTTCCTCTTTATCTAATTGGTCGTTCATCCCTCATAGGGATCGATTATCCATGTCAGAATGCATAACAACCTTTGTAACAAACTCTATGATCATTAAATGTTGTGTCCATGTCGTCTCGAAATGGTTTACCTCAAACTTTGTACAATTCTAGACATTTTTTTTTTCTCTATGTTACTCGACACATACTACCTCCGATGCTAAGTTGTAACTGTTCTTCCTACTATTTTTGGGCCTTAATTTACTTAGCTCCTTTTGTATAACTTGACATCTATGTGCTTTGTCTACTTGGAATTCACTGTACTCGACTTATAATGAAACTAGTCAACGATCAAAGACTTTCTCAGGTCCTATAGAGATCGGCATATAAATTTTTATTTACAACTATTTATATGACTTTGCCTATATAGAGTAACTCGGTCATAGTGATGACAAATTGATTTTTCCTTATATATGACTAAGTTTTTGACACTAATAGACAACAAGACTTAGATATATCAACAATCTCCCCCTTTGAAATTAGTGGAATTTTTTTTTTCATGATTATAGCTTTATAGTACCAAAATAATAGTACTCCTCATAAGCCTATAACTTGGTTCATATAGAACTTCAAAAACTTTCTTTTATAGTACAATATACAATACATATTTTTCATGACTCAAAATAGTCTAATTGTAAATTTTTCATACCTTGTCCGACTTCTGCTTTTCTAAGCTTCATATCTCTACATCGTTTCTTCATATCTATCACCTATAACCTCTCTTTATCTAACTTCTACCATTCTAACCTTCATATCTCTATATCTTTTCTTCATATCAATCCCCTGTCACTTCTCTTCATATATGCCCCTTGTTTTTGACAGTTTTGTCTGATGCTAAGGTTGAGTAGGTGGAATCAAACCGTATTTATCAATGAATGGTCTATGTGTTTGATTGATCATGGAAAGACCATGATCCCATGCAGTTCTTGCTGATTCCAAAACATGAATCTTTAACTCCAAATTCACTGCTAAATCAATTAAACTCTTAACAATTGAAATATTATGATCTCATTGCAATAGATCCTTAGATATAGCTACCTCTCATTACATAAACTCCAAATGAGGTATTAACATGGATTGTATGGAGATCAATTTTTCTCACATTTTGCTATCCAATCTGTGTATCTTAGCCAATCTTCCTTGTGTAAACAACAATATGTTATAATGCATTGAGCTTGATTCTGCTAACTAAGAGATAGAACTACCTAATTTCTTCATGTCAGCTTGAATCCTCTGAATGTTTTCCTAAAATTCATTTGTAAGTCTCAACACATCACAAAGTATATTATATATCTTGAACTTTCTTTACAAGTTCTTCTAAATTTTGTACTAGTTCTTGCAACTCTACTTTTCTTTCTGCAATGACAATAGGAACTTTCTCTAGTACTCTCTTTTAAAATTTCTTTTCAGGCTAGGCCATAAGTTTTTCATTTGCCTCAATACCCTTAGTGTTCACTTTTTCAACAATTTGCACCAGCTAAGAGATAATAGGGGCATGTTCATCAATGGTTTGAATATCAAAGGCATCAACAAATATGTTTTAGATATCATGCAACACCTATTTCTGTTGGTGTTCTTGCCTCATCTCTTTTTTTTCTTGTTCTTTTTGGCCAAGATGTCTTGCGAGATGATAGTTTGTTCAAAAGTGAGATTGTTCAAATCCTATTTTGGAATTTCTATAACTTCATCCAAACTAACTGTATTATCTGGAGAAATATCATTTTTCTTCTTTCCTTTTCTTTTATTTGAAGTGTTGTTGGTTGACATTGCTAGAGTAAGAGTAGGTGATGATGTGTCAACACATAGTCTTGCTTGTACTTTAGTGCTTGGAACAAAAATGGTCACACTCAACACTAAATTCACATTTTCTATTTCTTCTTCTTTTTGTCTAGTCTCCTTATTTCCCTCATCTTGAGGTCCTTAGACATGTGGTCCTTCTTGACCTATAACAGATACCTCTACATTTGTTTCTTTATCTTGCTCCTTTTTGTTCTACCTCCTTTTTTGGTTCCTTGACCTCTATTACTAGAGTTTTCTTTTGTTCATCAACATTTTGGATTTATACTTCTCCCTCCTTGGGATAGCCCCTTATTTTCCACAATACAAGAGTTTCAAGTGTAGTATCATGAATAGATGATACATTTCCCTATAGGCTCAACATATATGGAATTTCTTCATCACTTTGATCATCCTCAATAGTTACTATGTCCACTTATTTCTATTGTTTGCCTCCTTCTATTGTTACTCCAAAAATATTCTTCCACAATAATTTATTCTGGTATAAAACACCCTCAATTTTATTTTATAAAATTATAAATGTTCTAAATTTAGAAATAAATAGTTTTCTATGCTTCTCCAAAAATGTTGTCTTTTTCTTATTTGTTAATTCAGGTATAATCTTGGCCAATGTGCCTTCTCTTATTTGCTTCTCAACTTCTGTTGGCTTTTGCCACTTTTTATCAAGTCTACTATACAAATCACTTGGAGTCTTCTTTTCCAATTCTATAGGTGCTAACTTATTGTTAGCCATCATTTCTATCATGGCCTCTTCAACCTTATATTTTTCATCATTTCTTAATATCTCATACTTTACATATATGAAACCTAATAGGCTTGTTAGCCATTTTGGCCACCCATTCAACCCATCATTGATATCTTATTAGAGAGACTTTCAATGGGCTAAGTTCTTTGTAGAGGGTCAGCAAGACACTAAGGTTTGCAGCTAACATTTCATGTTAGCCCAGTACCTTCTTTGACCAAGTTGACTTGGTTTGTTCTTTTGACTCAGCTAGCTTGGTTTGTTCTTGGTCGACTTGACTCATGCTACGAGATCCAATGAATCTCATGTTTCTGTGAGCTATCTCCCCATCTTCAAAAAAACATGAAATGCTATTGCATGTTTCTATTCTAGCATTTCTTCATACTGTAAAGACTTCAAAGCCCAAAATTGCACGACAACCATTGGATTTGGTATATCTTGAGATTCTCCTCTCTACATCTCAGCCTTCCATCTCAAAGAGAGGATCTACAATGACAATTGCAACTTAATCTCTCATTGAGGAGATTTATCACAACATCTAGACCATCTATTTCAAAGAGAAGACCTTTATCAATGGCCAACATCTTTTTTGGGAAAATCAAATTTATGCGCCATAGTTAACCCTACATGTTGTGGGATAATAACATGTTGTGATATCCTTCTCCATAGTTTCATGGCACACCATCAGGGCTAGTTCTTAAATTTTGAATGACTTCTTGGGCCCTATTTTCATGAAACCATGCACTCCATTCCTCTTTAATGCATAAAATGATTAGATTTTTGATGATTTGATCTCTTGTGGCTAGATGCATTATTTTTACCCTACTTGTCACTTCCAACCGCAATTACACTTCATGATCATATTTCATTTTGATTCTCAGTTATTTTTCTCATCTACAACTCAACTCCACTTGGTTGGGGTTTTAACTTCAAGTTAGATTCGAGTTATGCCTGAAATCTATAAAGGCAAGTTGTAAATATTTCTTAAGGGTTCTTCTCTATCTGTTTTTGCAGCAACATTATGCTCTGCAACTTTTTGCTTCCATTAATGATATAGGTCTTTTCCTTACCTCTTCTTTACATTCATTATTTGTGCATGTATGTGTGTTTTGGTAAATGTTTCTTTTCTACTTTTCTTGATTCATACGTTGTGTTAAGTCTACTAGTAGTTGTTGTATAGTGAAATCTCTTTCCGTTTAACACTTCAATTAGTTCCAAACTTGCATGTGGTTTCTTGAGAAATCTAGAGTAAAGTCAAGATTAGTTTATTTTGGGTTTTCATTAATGTTTTGTGTAGATGTGGTTAGATTTGTAACCATGTTCTATCTCAGTGCATCAGGCCCTTTTCTCTTTCTACATTTTAATTTTAGTTCTCCTTGTCCCTTTTCCTCTCAAGTTGTAGTTTAGGTGCACCCTTGATAGTGAGGAAGCCAACCTTCTCTGGAGATTCGATCTCAAAGTGTAAGTCCCACACTTGGAGATCATTTCCATGTTACATAAGGGCTCTTGAGGGTCATACCTCAAGAAAGGGTGTAGACTTTTGTGTCAAAAATGGCTATAGAGCTTTCGATGTTGGCACATACCTCATCAATATTTCTTATCTTTGTAGGCACAATGACTTGGTGATGACCAAGCTCATCAGACTTGGTCCTCGCTACATCTTCCTCTTCCATAGTGTTTGACACTTTTTGTTGGAGGCATGAATATTGATGATACTTCTATGGGGGAGTATCATAGAAACATGATTAGATCATTATCATGGGGTAAGTGCACCAAGTTGTGGTGCCAAAAGAGGGGTATAAGTGGACACCTTTTTTTTGAAATCAGTAATTTCTAAATTTCAACAAGAATTTGAAGATAGTTACTCTCAAAATTTTAAGATATAACAAAAACAAAAGTAGTAGTCCTTTGAATCTAGTTTCTAAACTACTATTTTTTTTTCAAAATGGTTTAGTTTTAGGTCCTTAAAAAAGTGGGCAATAGAAAGTGGTACTATTTATTTAGAAAAAAACAACATAGTACAAAGTGTGGGCCTCCTAAAATTTTAACTTTTCTTTTGAAATTCTTTAATCACTCTAGCCAAAAGTTACCTAACACTATGTAGTTTATCCCAAATTTTTTGGGTAATTTTATACTGTGTATATTTTTTAATGATTTTTTTAATTGGACACATCCAAAAAATGTGAAATATCTATGTGCTCACCCTAGAAATGATTGAAAAATAATCTAAAGAAAAAAACTTCTTTTTTTCAAAGTGTGTAGAATGGAGTCTAGTTTCTAAAAACCTAAGTTGTTTCAAAATTTGATGAACAAGCTAAAATCTACAGCTCAATTAGTACATGTTGGTTTTTGACAAAAAATGGACATATATTCAAAAGAAATTATAGTTGAAAGGCTTGAAATAGTTCAAATAAAAAATAAATTATATGATTATATAGCTAACATAGAGACCTACAATGTCATGTAACCTAATTTTATTGATGGTCAACCACGAGGAAACTTGAAGGAGAGCACACAAGAAAAATCAATCATTTTTTGTATGTTTGTAGCAAAACACATCTCAGACTAGTTTAGAGACTCCAAACCTTTGGGTTGGATCCCCAAGGAAAAACCAAGCCTTAGGCTTGGTAGAATGCAAAGCTTTGATTAGCGTGTTCACACTATAGCACACACACACACACAATTTAAAGCTTTTTAAAATCTAGGTCTTAATAATGTGTATGTGCTTTAGTGCGTACACACTATTAAGACATAAATTTCAATAGAGAGGAAAGGAGAGAGGAAAAGAGGGTAGAGAACAAGAGAGATTAGAAGGTGGGAAGAGAGTAGGAGGTGGGATAGGGAGAGAGGGAGGACGGGAGAAATAGAGAGAAAGCAAGTAGGGGATTAGAGAAGGCGGGATAGGGAGAGAGAGAGAGAGAGAGAGAGAGAGAGAGAGAGAGAGAGAGAGAGAGAGAGAGAGAGAGAGAGAAGAGAGGGAGAGAGAGAAAGTGAGAGAGAGTAGGGTGTGGGAGAGAGAGAATAGGGGATGGAAGAGAGAGAGAGAGAGATAGGATTGGAGTGTGTGTGTGAGTGAGATAGAATAGTGGATGGGAGAGGAGAGAGAGAGGGGTGGCATGGGAGTGTGTGTGTGTGTGTGTGTGTGTGTGAAAGAGAGAGAGTAGGGAATGGGAGAGGAGAGAGAGAGAGTAGGGGATGGGAGAGAGAGAGAGAGAGAGAGAGAGAGTAGGCGGTGGGAGAGGGAGTGGGAGAGGGAGAGAGAGGGGGGATGGGAGTGTGTGTAAGAGAGAGAGTAGGGGATGGGAGAGTATGTGAGAGTGTTAGAGAGAGAGTAGGGGGTGGAAGAGAGAGAGTATGGGATGGGAGAGAGAGAGAGAGTAGAGAGGGAGAGAGTGAGAGTGAGAGAGAGTGAGAGACAAAGAGAGTAGGGGATGGAAGAGAGAGAGTGTAAGAGAGAGAGTAGGTGGTGGGGAGAGTGAGTGGGAGAGGGAGAGCAAGTGAGAGAGAGTAGGCAGTGAGAGAGGGAGTGGGAGAGGGAGAGTGAGAGAGAGTAGGGGATGGGAGAGAGAGTGAGAGAGAGAGAGAGTAGGTGGTGGGAGAGGGTGTGGGAAAGGGAGAGAAAGAGAGAGAGAAGAGTAGGGGATGGGAGAGAGAGTGAGAGAGAGAGTAGGTGGTGGGAGAGGGAGTGGGATAGGGAGATAGATAAAGAGATAGGGAGAGAGTAGCCTCAAAGAGAGAGAGAGAGAGAGAGAGAGAGAGAGAGAGAGAGAGAGAGAGAGAGAGAGAGAGGAAGAGAGTAGGGGATGGGAGAGGAGAGAGAGAGAGCAAGAGAGAGTAGGGGATGGGAGAGAAGAGAGAGCAAGAGGGAGACTAGGGGATAGGAGAGGAGAGAGAGAGAGAGAGCAAGAGAGAGTAGTCTAAGAGAGAGATGGATTAGGGGATGGGAGAGGTCCAGACAATGAGAGAGAGAATAGGCAATGGGAGAGGGAGTGGGAGAGGGAGAGTGAGAGAGAGAGAGTGAGAGAGAGATTAGGGGATGGGAGAGGAGAGATAAAGAGAGAGTAGGGGATAGAGTGTGAGAGAGAGTAGGTAGTGGGAGAGGGAGTGGGAGAGGGAGAGAGGGAGAGAGAGAGATGGGGGGATGGCAGAGTGTGTAAGAGAGAGAGTGAGAGAGAGAGAGTAGGGGATGGGAGAGAGAGTAGGTGGTGGGAGAGGGAGTGGGAGAGGGAGAGAGAGAGGGGGGATGGGAGTGTGTGTAAGAGAGAGAGTAGGGGATGAGAGAGAGAGAGTGTGTGTGAGAGAGAGTAGGGGGTGGCAGAGAGAGTACAGGATGGGAGAGAGAGAGTGAGAGTAGGGGATGGGAGAGAGAGAAAGTAGAGAGGGAGAGAGTGAGAGTGAGAGAGAGAGAGTAGGGGATCAGAGAGAGAGTTAGAGAGAGAGAGTAGGTGGTGGGAGAGGGAGTAGGAGAGGGAGAGCAAGTGAGAGAGAGTAGGTAGTGGGAGAGGAAGTACGAGAGGGAGAGTGAGAGAGAGAGAGTAGGGAATGGGAGAGAGAGAGTGAGAGAGAGAGAGAATTTTTTTAGTTTTCCAAAGCACATGTGCACTATAGCACGTACGCACTTTGGTAAACTAAAAAAAAAACTCGTACTTTTGGCACCACAACTTGGTGCACATACCCTATGAATTGTGTTTGTCATTGATGTCAACATAGCAATTTTCTATGGTATCTAATAGAAGAACAATGGTCAAGATTAAGTTGGTACAAATAGATAGTTGAGTACTTTAACTAAGTGAGGTTAAATAGAGATAATTCTAAGTGTCTAGTATATGCAGCTAACCTAAGAAGCATAAGACATTAAGTCTAGAAGAAGTTATGCAAGTTTTGGTGAAGATTGTTCTAAGATAGAGTTTACAAAAGCATGTTTTGGTAAAATTTTTATATCTCTTAGCAGATTTGTTATTCTGAGAAGCCAAAGTTAAATATGTGTAGAAGACATATTAGAGATGATGTGGCTAAGCTTGCTCATCATAATTTTACACATATAGAAAGTTATTCAAGTTACAAGGCAAAACATTAATGTTATTGCTAAGTGTAACATGTTCTTAATGAGGTCCTATAATAATTAATTGAAAAGGTGTAATAGACAACTCAAGGAATTTTTTTATGGATTCACTATTTAGGAAAGACATTTTCCTTTTTCATGTATGCAAGATGTGAATGATTGTAAGAAGAACGAAGAGCAAAATGTGAAGATAAGAAGAGCAAAGTGAAGTTGGAGAGAACATCGTTGCCGAGGTTTTATTGTGAGATTTGAGGATTGATATTTGGATCTAAGGTTGATGACTTAGTCTACAAGGTCTAACAATGATTGGTCCAATTGATAGGATAGAGGAAAGACGTTAAAGTATAGTAAAAACAATTATTCTACAAGGAATAGTTGAAAGATCAGTTGGACAATGAGTTTAGTGGTCTTGGCCTAGAAGCTATTTGGATAGTGAGTCCTTCTTCCTTCTACAACTCCTAACAGGGTTGGCACAACTCCTAACAGGGATTCAAAGTCTCCTAATAAGGACTCATATGTACTAAATTTTGTAATAGACTCCTAACAGGGTCCATCCTCTAACAAGGAATATTTGTATTAGTACATCATCTTGTGGGCATCATTCCTATTGGGGTTTTCCCTCCGATCAAGGGTTTCCCTATTTAACATATCTAGTGTAATTGTGTATGTGTATCTTAGTATGGTTTTTGTTTACTTTAATTGAATGGTTAAGATTATTTAAGGTTGATAAATATTTTACTTATTGGATAATTGATTCACCCCCCTCTTAGTTATCTTGGTGGACTATTGTTTCTAACAATTGGTATCTGAGCTTTAGGTCCTTGAAGATAAAGTTTAACAACTTTGGGAGATCCATGGAAAACATATTCAAAAATGATAGTCTGAAGTTTGATGGAACAAATTATGATAGCTGGAAGGAAAAGATGAAGACACATCTGCTATGTATCGGTCTGGGATATTGGATCTTGACAAAATCAAAAAATACAATTATTGTTGAAAGTGTGTTGGAGACTTGTACCAAGGATGAGAGAGAAATTTTCATGGGTGACATGAGAGCCAGAGAAACACTATCATTTGCACTTCTTGAAATTGAGTACAACTAGGTAAAATCACTTGATACTTCTCATAATATTTGGAAAGCTTTGGAAAATAGTTTTGAAGGTAATGAACATTCTAAGAAATTGAGTCTACAAATCTAGATTTGTACATTTTAAGATGTTAAAATGATGGAAGATGAATCTATAAGAACATATGTAGGCAGGATATTAGAAATTATTGCTGGGATCAAATCTCAAGGAAAAACCAAGGAAGATGATGAGGTGATCTAGAAGATATTGAAGAGCTTAACACCACCATTTAAGAAAGAAGTTCAAATGATACAGTTGTTGATCTCTTGTACCAAATATTTCACAAAGCAAACCCTACTTGGGAGACTTGAAGTAGTTGAGAATCAGCTTAGATAGTCCAGAGAATTGACCAGAATAGAAAAACTTTTAGTACCCTAAATATTTGACCTAGTTTATCAAGGAGCATAAGTGATAGAGGAGACTTTGCTAGCAATAGCAAATTTGATGAGGATAGAAAGATAGAACAAGGAGTAGCCTTTCTGGTAAGAAGAGAAAAGAATGTTAAGAAATTTTTTTAATGTTGGACTTGTCATGAGTTTGGTCACTCTGCATCTAAGTGTCCTAAAAGAGAGAAAAAGTATAAAGGAAAGTTCAAACCTAGAAGAGATAGAAAGTGTTTGTATGCAAATGAAGTAGATGATTTTGATGAACAAACAATAACTGCTAGTGATGATGAAATATGATTAGTAGCTATTAAAGAAGAATGTCTAGAGAAAATTGCTTTAGTATCACATGTTGAGAGAGAAAGTTGCAGAAAAGGAAAGTAGATTGGAGTATGTAAGAACCAAAGAGAAAATTGTAAGTATTTTCACCAAGCCTCTTCCCAAAGAGACTTTTGAGTATTTGAGAGGTATGCTAGGGGCTATGCCCCTTCCTACATTAGAGTAGATCATGCAAGAGTGCATCAATCTAGTGTAACAGAGCACTATTGTTTGTCTGGACTACATGTTGATGCTTCCTATATGGGGGAGTATCTGTGATGGACAAAGTCATCTAGGACTCTTGATTGGATGTTATTTTGAATAGTGTCTTTGGACACTTAAGCAAGTTAGAGACAATTGTTGTAGATTGATGGTTTCTAAAACCTTTGACATTAATGTCAATGGGGGAGAGATTACAATATGATTTTTTTTTGATATAGAGTAAATTGAAGGGTGAGATTGTAGTTTGATATAGAGAACATTGAGGTAAATCAATGGGGGAGAATTATTGTTAAAGAGGATTTGAAAATGATTGATGAAGAGGATTTGAAAAGAAAGATTAACAATCTTTTATAGTTGGTATTTTTGGAACTTGATGTTTTTCATCTATGTTGCGATCAATGCCAAAGGGGGAGATTGTTGGAAGCATAAATGTTGATGATACTTCTATGGGGGAGTATTGTAGAAACATGATTAGATCATTATCATGATGATATGTTACATTCATGATTGTGTTTGTCATTGATGTCAACATAGGAATTTTATGTGGTATCTAATAGAAGAAGACTGGTAAAGATTAAGTTGGTATAGATAGATAGTTGAGTACTTTCACTAAGTACAGTTAAAGAAAGATAATACCAAGTGCCTAGTATATGTAGCTAACCTCAGAAGCATAAGATTTTAATTTTGGAAGAAGTTATGCAAGTTTCGGTGAATACTATTTTGAGATAGAGTTTACAAAAGCATGTTCTAGTAAACTTGTTATATCTCTTAGCAGAGTTATTATTTTGAGAAGCTAAAGTTAAAGATGTGTAGAATAAATATTGGAGATGATGTGGCTAAGCTCACTCATTATAATGTTACACATATAAAAAGTTATTCAAGTTGCAAGGTGAAGGATTAATGTTATCACTAAGTGTAACATGTTCTTAATGAGGTCCTATAGTAAATAATTGAGAAGGTGTAATAGCCGACTTAGGGAATTGTTTTATGGATTTAGTATAAAGGAAGGATGTTTTCCTTTATCATGTATGCATGATGTGAATTATTGTAAGAAGAACAAAGAGTGGAATGCAAAGATAAACAGAGCAGAGCGAAGTTAGAGAGAACTTCATTGTGAAGGTTTTATTGTGAGATTAGAGGTTTGATATCTGGATCCGAGGTTCGTGACCTAGTCTACAAGGTCTAATAGTGATTGGTGGTTGATAGGATAGAGAAAAGAAGTTGAAAACATATCACCATTATTCATCTTATAACTTAACATATAAATTGAAATAACTTAACCATGCATCACATCCATAACATAAAGTAAATAACACATAACACAATAAATTGGTTAGCCAAAAACCCTCCAATGAGAAGGTAAAACTGGGGTGGGGATGACAACCATGAATATTTACTATTGCAATTGTGAAGTGTGACCAATTATGGTTACAAAGTGTTTGATCATAAACTATGATCTACACTATGAGGGGTTTTCCCTATCAAAGGCTTATAAAGATTGTTAGATCTCACCTTGCTAGAGGATTTTAACTCACAATTAAGTAAGCACTCAGTTAAGAGATTTACAATAGCCTATTAAGACTACTTTGTTAGGAGATTTACTCAACATCACCAATTAGAATGATTCAGCACCATGATCCTTTGGTTTGTACTCTGTCACTTAATGTGAGATCTATCTTTCCTTAACCTTTCATTGCTTGTCTCTATTCCTCCTAGAATTTTTTTGCATAACTCTATGATAGCCTCCATAGCTATCATGAATGTTCTCCCTACACTTAGCATTCATCTCCTCACACACAAACACACACAAACACACACACACACACACACACACACACACACACACACACACACACACACACACACACACACACACACACACACACACACACACACACACACACACACACACACACACAAAATCTTTAGGGTTTTCCTTCCTTAGATAAATATTTCTGGTGATGGGCTAGGTTAGAATCAAGGACTGAGGTTGATTCATATTGCCACCTAAAACTTCCCTTAATCTGATTGGTTGCATGTACTAAATAGGGATTCACAATATGACTTGATCCTTACCTTCTATAATTGAATTTTTTTTTTTTATGTTGGCCAAAAATAGTTTAAATATTAGTTTGTGCCATTACAAACAACTATGTTTTTGACTAGTTACTTGACATCCAAAGACTTTGATGCTCGGCCTTCACTGTGCTCTTAATGTTTTAACTTGGCTTCTAAATAGTTAGGCACTCACTATTTACTTGGCACCTAAATCACTCAACATGTATAGACTACTTGGCACTAGAGTGACTCGGCACATACTATCTCCTCGGTACATACTAGTGCTCGACACTAACTAGTCATATTGATTAGTATGTACTATCTTGCAACTTATGCTCGACATGATTTGATCACTCAGCTCACACTGATTTCTTGGGTCACTCTGATCACTTAGTATGCACTACTCACTTGGATTGCACTGTAATTCTGCTAGAGAATGACTAAGTGTTTTTTTACTACCTTGTCAAAACCAAAATGAGATAAAAAATCTCCCCCTTTGACATGAGTGGAAAAAATACATTGTCATGGGATATACATCCTTATTTTACACATAAGTTAGACAATGTATTCTTTGTTGCTCGACTTCTATTAAAAACTTTGAAAATTTAAAAATTTGCAAATTGTTTTCTCTTCCATACCATATTACTCCGCTTAAGTAAATGCTTCATTTTTGTTTCTGCTTCCATTATTCCCATTGAGTAGATATCTTTCTTCACAAACATTTTCCTTCAAAAATTCATTAATCGCCCTTTTTTGACACTTATGTCATTTGGGTTGTACACTAATAGTGTGTTTATCCAAAAATGGCTTGTGAAGCTTCATTATTATCTTCAATGCTGCATCCCAATTTTTGTAGCCTACCTCTAGAGATGTCAAAGTTTCTGCATAGACTAGTTTCTTGTGCAACACTTCCATGTGAGGTGTCAACATGCATTCAATACTGATAAGAGTGTTTCTAATATTTACATCTGTTGCTTGCAATGTTGCAAGCCTAATTTGAGTAGTCAATAACCTCTGAAAGTATATCTAACTTTGACCAAGAGATTTCTTAAGAGTAGTACCTGTGAGTTCCAAATCTCCTTGCAGTTGGTCAATGGTCTACTGATTTTCATTGGTGAATATATCAACATTGCATAGCTTTGTGTATAGAGAGAAAATATTCTCTAACACCTTCTTCACACTTTCCATTTTGGTTGCTAGATCAACTTGTCTTAGTACAACAAAACTAGACACCTTCTCCAATACCTTTCTATGAAATTTTCTTTTTGACCATTCTAATAATTTGACGTTAGAACCCAAGTCTTCATCCTTTATCATGTCCATGATATTGACTAGTTGCTCAATGATAGGCTTATCTTCATTAGTTTCTAGGAGGTTGAAAGCATTAATGAATATGTCTTTAACATCATGCAAGATTTTCTTTTTCTTAAACTCCATCCTTAAGACTTCTTGCCTCCTCTTCCTTTTTAGAGCTTCTTGGAGAATGCTCATTTCTTCAATAGTGATTGTACTTAGATCAAACCTAGGTAAATCAATCACTCATGGGTGTGTTGAAACTGGGATTTGATATTTTTAATTGTGTATCCTAAGTACTTGGCCTTTTAAGAGGTTGATTGTAGATAAGAGTTGTAGAAACTAGTAATGTAACCAGAGTCTATATTTCAATTTGTTCCTTAGGTTTAGCAGTCAAATTCAACTTCTCAATCTTGTCTCCTTCCTTCTAGACTTCACCATGTGATGGTGGAATATGTATAGGACTTACTTCCTGAGCCATGTGCACTTTTGTTCCATCCTTATCTACAATCACTAAAGCTAGAAAACATGAACTATTTAGGCTTGGTACAAATTTATCTGTTTGATGTGCTTCTACCTCTTTCATCTAAATCTCAATTGTTGGCACTATAGATTATGTATGTGATGTAACATCCTTCTATTTAACGTTTATACTCTAATCCATTTGAAGATCATGTGACTCCTTTTCCTTCACCTTTTTAGTTTGTGGGGGTACATTTGATGTGTCTTGTTGTTTCTCCCCTACAAATGCAAGTTTTGCCTTTTGAATCTCATCCCCTCTCACCAAAATAGGATTAGTGCATAGTATTTCTACATTTGTAGAGGCTTGTAGAATTTTCTTTAAATCATCCTCATTCAAAGGATTCAAATTCTATGTTGTATTATCACAAACATCCTTGATAATAAATGAGTCCTTTTGATTCTCTTGATTTGTATGTGGAGGACTAGCACTCGACAATTATGTATCTTGTACATCTAGTTTGTCTTCTTTAGTTGTTGCCTCCTTTGTTTTTCCTTTAGGTCCCTCCACATTACCATCCTTGATTGGGACCATTGTGTCTTGCTCACCTTTCTCTTGATCATCTTTCTTAGGCTCCCTATTCCTCACCATCTCCTTTCTTCTCTACATCTTGGGTGGATAATCCATAAATGACTTTCCAAAGCAATGTGCTTTGGGTCATCACCTCTTCTACCTAATTATTCAAAATGTTAAATACTCATTATTTGGGGAAAATCTCCCCTTATATTTTTTCATGGCTTTAGCCATCATCTTCTTATCCAAAGCAAGCATTACCTGGGCTAAAGTAGCCTCTCTTATTTGTCCTTTAGTGGTTAAACTATATTGCCACTTTTGCTCAACTTTGTCATAAAGACTTTTGGGTAAAGAGTTAGAAATATCTAGTGGAGTAGTTTTGAATGCATCCATCATAATATATATGGCTTCTTCTACTTGATTTTTATCTACACTCCCTAGCTTATTAAAATCAACATGTCTAAAACTAGACAAATCTACATTGGTTTTAATGTTTTCACACAAGTTGTCAATATCAAAAGAAGGATTGTGGCTTACCACCTCGAATTGACTCAAGTCATCAGACCTAGTCTTCTCCTCATCAGAATGTTCCTTCCTTTGTTTCTTCCTCAACTTCTTGAAGGTGTTCTTAGTAGGATGACTCGACTCTACTATGACATTTATTTTTTTTCCTTTAGACTTTTCAACTTCTATAGCCTATATAATGGTTGCCCTTGTGCTTGACCTAGATAAAGGTACAAAAGGATTTTTTTGTGACTACTTCATAGTCTTCTTAGGTTTCTCCACTAGTTGTTCATTTTCTTTCCTCTTTTTCTCTTCTTCTTTAGGTTCTTGATTGGCTTCTTCTCCCTAGACACCTTC